>JAFHBW010000167.1:0-58088 GCA_019022765.1 Westerdykella sp. P71 | reverse complement strand
CCTCCCCAGCCTTCCTCCCCCTATCCCCTTCCTCCACATCTTCTTCTTCTTCTTCCCTCCCCTCTCCATCCTTCTCACTCTCCCCCTTGATAAGCCCCTCCTCGCTCCCGACAACCACCGTCCGCCTCCACGCCCAATTCTGCCCAAACTGCTCCTCATAATGCTCCTTCAGCTTGCGTTGCCGACGCTCCCGCTTGTACATCCAAAATAACAAGGCGCATAGGCCGAGGATCACGGCGCTGAGACTGCCGCCTACCGCGCCGGCGACTTTAGCCGTCTCGGTCGACGAAGGCGTTGGACATGTGGAGGTGGCCGGTGCGGTGGTCAGTGGGATAGGGGTGCCGGTGGAGTAAGCGGTTGCGCGAACGTCCTTGGTCTCGGGTTCCAGTGTGGATGTTGCGGATGGAGACGGTGTTGATGGGGAGCTGGAGCTGGAGCTGGAGCTGGATTCGCTCTCCACGACTGCGTGCACGGGTAGTATCAAGGTTCCAAGGGAGCTAGATCGGAATTTGGCCGCGCTGGCATTCGCGCAGCAGGACCCGCGGTCACTGGTGGAGCGGCAGCAGTAGGTGCCTATGTCGCAGGGTTGGATGTTCCAGGCTGTGAGTGGTGGAGGGGGCGTGCTGGGTGCGGAGGAGGATGCATCTGTGAGGTTTTTCGTCAGTCCCGGCCACGAGCATTTCGAATGGAAATAAGAAGTTCTTTCTAGTTGTCGTCGATCGGAATAGGATGGGTTGGAAAAACATGTACGTACCTACGGGACAGGCCCTCGGACACCCCTTATCCTTCCCAGTCGGATCCGTACATCCGGCCTGCCAGATCGTGCCGACGTACTCGCCGCCCGTGGCCATGCAGAGGCCGCTATCCAGGCAGACGTCAGGAGATCCTGTACGACGGTTGGTAGCGCAGCAGCCGCTGTGTTGGGCGTTGGGGTTGCATGGGCGGTAGGAGGAGTCGAGTTCGGTGCCGTTGAGGGAGTAGCATTTTTGTTGGGCGGATGCTGAGGCGAAGAGAGAGAAAGGGAGAATGAGAGAGAGGAAGAGTGGAGTCATGGTGGAGGGGTGAAGGAGTGGCTTGAAGGAGAGGATAAAAGAGTGGATGTGAGAGTAGCTGAAGACCAGGTTCAAGGAGCGTTTGGGCGGACAACGCCTTTGTGCATTGAAAAGGAAGGGAAAGATGGGAATTGGAGAGGGAAAAGGCCAAGGCGAAGGTGAAGAGAAGAAACAGAAAGATAAATGGACTCGAAGAACAGAAGCTATGAGAACCCGCAACAAGAAACAAAAACAACACGCCTTCACGCGTGGAACCATAAGGGATGGTTCTTCTGCAGATAAATCAGACCTCGCCAGGTCCCCGTCTCAGCTGCATCCTCGACCGGGAGCATCCATACACACCGAGCCCTCATCTTAAAGCCCCAGCACCGCAGGCATTAGCCCAGGTGTAACCATTTGTACGACACACAAGCGCCGCGGCGAAGGCAAAGCGTCAAGTTCGCCATCTGAAACGCCCCCGAAGTACTGCAGGTACATGGTCGAGAGGGCTGGACGGTGTTACAAGGGCTGGGAGAAAGGTACCGGTACTTTTCATGTGCGTCCGCAATTGGAGGCAGACGTACGAGCGGTTAGCCCATTGTGTGAGCCATTGTATGAGCGGCGATGGACGGTGACCTGTACGTTTTCTGCAGTCTCAATACGCGAGGTGCGACGATGTGGAGGCCGGCCCGCCACGATTGCGCTTGAACAACGTGTTTATCCGCATTGACATGACATTTGCTGATGGTGCTGATGATGGAGGAGTGTTTAGGAGCTGGAGATGCGTGCCGTCAAGGTGTGTTGTTTGAGATGAGGTGTGCTGGAGGGCTGAGGATCAATGTCATTCGTCTGTGCGGGATTGACGTGCAGGGGGACACGATGCGTCGTGCAGACAGATCAAAGGGGCCGGTTCCACACCCGAGGATCTTGTTTTCTTGAGACTTTTTGACAAGATATGCGACACGTCCTGGATGTGGAGATGAGGTTGTCTGGATCTATAGAAGAGATCCCCCTGTGATATGTCTTGCGACGTAAGCAATATCTGGGAGACCAGGGAACTGTTTTAAGTTCAACTTCTCAGGATTATCATGGCTGTCCATGCACCTATATTTGGCGGCACCTGCGATCTAGGACCTGGAACTTGGAACTAATAAACAGATAAGATTTAACTCCAGGCTTAACCTTTATAAGTGTATGCTCAGACTGGAATTGCTGGGTCCCCTCAGTCGGAAATTATCGCGACAGGCATACCACTTTAGGGAAATCGTCACTTTCGCGCCCCTGAAATTCCCCATCATCCTCAACCTATTATGATATGGCTACAAAAGCCTAAATTACCATCTAGAAGGAGTTCCTTCTAAGGGTACCTGGACTTTGTATCCATATCTTAGAAAAATATGTTGTAAAAGAGAACCGAAAGCAAGAAATGCGATGAAATTCACTCTCTCTGGCCAAGATCCAGATTCGGAGTGCTGACACATCACTTTCAACCAATAACGAGGCATCCAGGGGTTGACTGGTAAGCCGTCGATTAGCCACCGGTATTGTTAATAACAGTCCTCTCATCCACTTTTGTTCATTGCAGCCAAGGGTGCTGATGCAACCTTTGGGAAGTTACGATGGTGTCATCAAGCTGCCTGTCAAGAAGTGACGGAGCATTCGGTCCAAGAGTGAACCCCGTTTGCCGTACATTTGACTTCACCATCCTGTTTGAAGACATCTTCTTTTCTTGTGTGCCGACTGCGGCTTTCTTCCTACTATTACCGTTCCATGTCGGGGCTTTAGTGAAATCGCGAGCTGTTTGCTCGGTTCGGTCGAAGTTGCTATTCGCAAAGCTTGTATGTTGCTGAATTCTTCGGTGTTGCTGTGCCGCAAATAACACTTGACCAGACGACTTTGGCTGGTTTGCTCGTCACACAGCTAGTATTCCTCATATTGAGGTCACAGAAGAGTGCTGTTCAAACAAGCGCATCATTAGTAGCGGACGCGCTGTTTGTTTTCGGAATCTCCAGCGCAGCGTGGCTTACTTATATTGTCCACCAACGCTCACTCCGGTCCTCGACTCTGTTAGACTTGTATCTTTCCACAATAGGCATTGTCAATATTCCCAAAGTTCGAACGCTATGGCTGATCAAAAGCGCTGGCGGAGAAGCAGCTGCAATGACTGTGGTATTGGTCTTGACAGCGGTAGCGCTACTACTCGAGTCTGTGCAGAAGAAGTCAAGCATTCCAGAGGAAAAGAGGTTCGGTGCGCCGGAAGAATATAGTGGCCTCTGGACCCGAACTGCTTTTACTTGGTTGACCGCTACCTTCCGTGCCGGTTACTCAAGGGTCCTATCTCAGAATGACTTGCCTCCTCTCGATACTCGCCTTGAGAGCCATTTGCTACGCCAAAAACTTGTTAGCACTTGGGCAAGATGCAAGTAACCATGATATACGTAACTATTGAGCGAACTAATCATGCGCAGATGATCGTAAAGCACACCACAGCCTTATTAAAGCATGTTTCCACGCCAATTTGTTCCCGTTCCTGACTGCTATCCCTCCACGTCTGTGCAAGTCCGTCTTCTACTTTGCCCAGCCGCTTTTGATTAACACTACGGTCTCATATGTGGGAGACGCCACAGCCGATGCCTACTTTGGTCGAGGATTGATAGGGGCATGGGCGCTAGTGTATCTCGGTGTTGCTGTAACTATGCTCTCATTGACTTTGATACAACTGTAAAGAAGTGCTGACCGTAATTAAGTGCTCAACAGCCTTAACATCATATCAGTCGGCGCGATTTGTTGCGCGGGTCAAAGGTGGACTCATTGGACTCGTCTACCAGGAGACCATAAAAGCAAGGACAGCTGACCTTGGCGAAACTACTGCTATCGCCCTGATGGGAACAGATATCGAGCGCATCGGCTTCAATTTTCTCCAAATACACGAGCTTTGGGCCTCCGTCATCGAAATTGGCGTGGCTATCTGGCTATTGGAACAACAGGTTTTCCTCGCCTGCTTAGCACCTGTGGTTGTCATTCTCAGTATGTTATTCATCCTTGGATCTAATCTATCTTGGCTCATTAAACCACTAGTCTCCGTTTCTATTAATGTGCCAGTGTCTCGTTCTGCTAAGAAAGCCCAGGTCGCCTGGATTGAAAGAGTCCAAGAGCGACTTCGGATTACCACTAGCGTCCTTGATGATATGAAGGGCGTGAAAATGCTAGGACTTTCAACTATAGTATCCAACATGATTCACAAATTACGAGAACTTGAGATACAGAGATCCAGAATCTACCGCAAGTTGCTTGTTTGGAATGTCCTACTATGTAACATACCCTTCTACCAGAATGGACTCTATTGATATCTGCTAACTGTTCATAGCAGAGTGTCCACAAAACATATCACCATTGCTCACCTTTGGAGTCACGGTCATTATATCACTCTACTGGAAAAACGGATCACTTTTGCCCGCGCAGGCGTTCACCGCAATTGCTCTGATAAATCTGCTCACGAGCCCGGTCATTCAACTGGTTCAGCTTATGCCGCAGTTGCTACAATGCGTCGGCAGCTTCGAGCGAATCCAGGAGTATGCCAACTATGCCAACGATAACCCCTTGCACGATGGCTTTGTTGAATTAGGCAGTCTCGCCAACCCGTCTATCAGTCTTCAGCCTCTCTTCCAGGTGCTTCCCGCTAGCAACGGCAATCATGAAAAGCAAGTCATTTCCCTAAGGGACAGCAGTTTTGCGTGGAAGAAATCGAAGATTCCCTTTCTTAAAGATATTAACTTGACAATTCCAAGAGGAAGCGTCACTGTCTTTCTTGGGGGTGTCGGGAGCGGCAAGACTATGTTGATGAAGAGCATACTAGGCGAAACAGTGTGCACGCTTAACCCTGCGCGGAGTCGTGCATCGTCCGTCGCATACTGTGCCCAGCAACCATGGCTGGAGCATGGTACAATTCGGAGCAACATTATCGGCGTAACGCAATACGATCCAGCCTGGTACAGGACGGTTGTCGCGGTGTGTCAACTTGACGTGGATCTGCAGGTCTTAGAAAGGGGAGACAAAACCGTCGTTGGCAGCAAAGGCTCAAACCTTAGTGGTGGACAAATGCAAAGGATTGTAAGAATTCAGGCCGGAAGTGTCTAGGAGCAAATGAACTGATTCATATTCCTTATAGGCTCTTGCGCGTGCGGTTTATTCGCGCAAGGAGACTATTCTGCTTGACGATATCTTCAGTGGCATGGATGCTCACACGATAGATCTTGTTTCGCAGCGTTTACTGGGAACGGATGGTCTGTTCCGCAAACACGGTTCGACAGTCATTTTGGCTACCCATAATCGTAAGTCTTTGTACCCACCCGGAGGTTTAACTGTGCGTGTTTAACAGTTACATAGTTAGGCTTATGAGACTCGCCGATACTATTGTCACCCTTGAAGACGGCAGAATAGCCCAGTCCGGAAGTCCGGAAGCATTGCTCGCTAATGAAGGATATGTGGCTAAACTTGGCCTTGTTTTTCGGGATGAGGAACCGAGTGAGGACCATGCTGAGCATACCGGAATCGTCCGAGTTGAGAGTACGCTGGCAAAGTCTTGCGCTTCGGCGCCAGCTACGCTAGATTATACCAACGATATGCCCGACACCAGGCGTAAACGTGGTGATTGGTCAGTGTATAGTTACTACTTCTCCAGTTCCGGCCGCTGGGTTATCGCCATGTTCCTTATCACCATGGCTATGTGGATCTTCTGCACCGAGTTTGCAAGTACGTATTCCAAGCCGAGTCCAAATATTTGAAACAGCTAACATTCTCAAACAACAGCGGTGTGGCTGAAATGGTGGTCGGAAGCGAATGAAGACCATGCCAATAGGGATGTTGGCATATACTTGGGTGTGTATGCTATTTTCAGTCTTGTCGGAGTTGTGGCTATCGCCATATCTTGCTGGTAAAGTACCCTTATATGTTCCTGTGTTCGGATCACAGTCACTAATCATCCTAAGGATCGGTATTGTCAACATAATATCTAGCTCAGCCTCTCGTCTGCACTCTGACCTACTTATAAGCACGATAAGGTACTTGATAGACTAATACGAGTGTTGATGCTGTGCTGATTGCATTAGGGCTCCACTCCGATTTTTCGCTACGACGGATACCGGTACTTTGACCAACAGGTTTAGGTAAGCTATGATTCTTTTGCATTCCAATAGACATGCTCCTGGGCAAGCATGATACCTGAATCATGCTCCACCCTCGCTGCTGTCTGCGTAGACCTCCCTATATGCTATAAGAACGCCCGCTCATGCACATTCCATGAACAGCCAAGACGTAGAGCTCATCGACATGCAACTTCCTCTCGTCATGATCAATTACATCTCGAGTGAGTAACGCCTTGAAGTATCCGTCCCAATTTGAGGTCAGGGACTGACGGTTAATTTAGCCGCCTTCTTCGCTCTAACCAAGGCAATCATTCTCATCGTTTTCTCCCGGTACTTAGCTACGATGGCGCCGTTCGTCGTCGTGCTTCTCTACTTGCTACAGGCATTCTACTTGCAGACGTCAAGACAGGTCCGTCTCCTTGAAATCGAGGCCAAGGCCCCGCTATACACACACTTCATAGAGTCCGTCGACGGTGCCGAGACCATTCGCGCCTATGGCTGGCAGTCAAAATACCAGGAACGCAACCACAAGTTCATCGACCAATCGCAACGACCGGCTTATCTACAGCATTGCATCCAGAGCTGGCTTGGCTTCATGCTAGACATGATTGTAGCAGTCATTGCAGCTGTATTAGTGACTGTTGTCATAATATGGAAGCATAAATTTAGCGCTGGTAATATTGGTGTTTCGCTAGTCTCGGTCATGACATTTAGCTCTGTTCTAATGAGAATGATCAAAACATGGACAATGATGGAGTCCAGCATTGGCGCAGTGGCGCGCGTAAAGCAATTCGTCGCCGAAACCGAATCGGAAGAGCAAAACAACCGCGACACTAGAGCAGCAAAGGACTGGCCACCCCGAGGCAACGTCGAATTCAAGGGCTTGGTCGCTGCTCACTCTCCCGGCGCTGAACCAGTGATTAAGGGCCTTACGATTTCTGTCAGGCCATCGGAGCATGTTGCACTGTGTGGACGCTCTGGCAGCGGCAAAACTGTAAGCATCAATTTCTGAAACTCGCCCGCCAAACAATGGACCGCTAACACGGTCGTAGTCTACTATATTAGCACTACTTCAAATGATCGAGACGCGAGGCGGCCAAATCATCGTTGATGGCATCGATGTCTCCACATTGCCATGCACCGACGTCCGCGCTCACTTCAATGTGGTACCTCAGCAACCACTTCTCATGCCCGGAACGATCCGTTTCAACATCGACCCTTTCGGGACAGCTTCAGATAAGGACATAATCTGCGCTCTAGAGCGCGTCCGGCTTTGGGGAATCATATCTGAGCAGGGCGGCTTGAGCAAAGAGATAGACACGGCGATGTGGTCAGCCGGCCAAAAACAGCTGCTCTGTCTTGCGCGCGCCATGGTAAGAAAAAGCAAGGTTTTGATACTCGACGAGGCCACGAGCAGGTAAGTCGTTAGCTAGGAGTGTAGACCGCGGGGTCTAACATGTCGGCAGTGTTGATGGCGAGACGGAAGCGATCATGCAAGATATCATTGACACAACTTTCAAATACCGTACTGTGCTTGCGGTCATGCACCGTCTTACTCATATCACTCGGTATGATAGGGTTGCGGTACTCGATAATGGTCACCTGGTGGAGTTTGATACTCCGGGGACGTTGCTGAGTTGGAAGTCAAGGTTTGCGAGCTTATATGAAACTAGCGGTGTGAACAGGTAAAACGGTAGCTGGAAACATGGTCTTTACTTGTCGGCGCACATGGCATGAAGGTATTAAAGGTACTATTCGTTGCGTGGACGCCTCGGGTTTGGCAGCGCCTGTCAATGCGCGGATGCACTATGTGGGACCGTGAACCTGGAACCTGGATTCAGTGGGGAGATGAGATGTAACACCAGCCGTATAAGAACAGCCTTAAGCCACTCGAGTACCAATCGCCGATTACACCATTCCGCTGGACCTGGTAATAGAACGCGTCATGTATCAGTGTACCTCGGACCGCGCGGACTGCACAGTCCGAATTGCGAATTCGTCTGAGTGACACAGAATTGGTTTGATAGTCTGGACACGGTGACACATAAACTGCGCTGTTTAATGAGTTTAATGAGCTCTCATCGACCCACCTCACAGCAACTCTTCCTACACCCCCACAAGTTGCCCCATCAACAGCGCATCCACCTTCTCCCCTTTCTTCAGACTGCCGTCTCCGGCAGGCATGCACAGCAGCGCATTCGCTCCTTTGAAGCTGCCGATCCTTGAACTCCGCTGCCCGCCAGTGCTTGTCGCATATAGCAACCCGTCTTCTTTGGTAGCCACTAACGCACGATGATACTCGGGCCTCTGCTTGTCCATCTTGATATCCTCTTCCAGCAGGACCTTAATCCTAGGCAGTCCCACGGGCTTGATCCCAGACGCCTGGTGCAAGGATGGCAATACGAAGAGGTGGAAAGTGACTACCGCGGAAGCAGGGTTACCAGGGAGAGCAAAGATTGTTTTAGTGACGCGTTCCCCGGCGTCGTTCTTTACTGGGACGGTAGCGAAGGTGGTCGGTTTTCCTGGTTTCATGTTCACACGGCCGAAGTGGATGGTTCCGCCGAGTGAGCGCTCGATGGTAGGCTTGAGGAGATCGAGTTCGCCCATTGAGACACCACCACTCGTTATTATCACATCGACTTTGCGAAGGGCATCGCGCAGTGTCTGCTCGAGAGCTCCGGGTCTGCGAAATGATCAGCTAACTGAGCAGTTACCGGGAAAGCAACCTACTTGTCGGATACAATTCCCAAGTCCACAGCTTCATATCTGTGGTTCCGCACAGCCGTAAGCAGCGTGGGCCTATTGGTGTCTCGTACTTCTCCCAGCCTTAGCGGCCCCGCGCGGTCGTGCTGGATAATCTCGTCGCCGGTGCTTAGCACACCAACTATGGGTTTCCGGTACACCGAGACCGCAGCCGTGCCAACTGATGCGAGCAGCCCAAACTCGCCACCGAGGACTGTGACTCCTTCTCCCTTCTTCATAATGGTGTCACCCTGCTTCACGTCGCTGCCAACTTCGCGAACATTCTCTCCGGGCTTGACTTCATCAGTAAGAATCTCTACGAGCTTCTCCTCCTTCCCATCTTCGGTCATCTCCTTCAGAACAGTGTCCTCAACCATGATTACAGCATCTGCTCCAGGAGGCAATGGTGCACCCGTGGTGATTCTCGCGATCTCATTCTCTTTCAGCTCTGGTACCTCACCAGCCTGTGCATGCGAAACGATCGCAACAGGATATACGCCCTTGGCGAACTTGCCGTCCTTCGGGATTTTGACAGCATACCCATCTACAATACTTGCGCGGAATGCCGGCACCGATTCAGGTGCTTTGACATCTTCGGCTAGAACAGCGCCGCCAAGGTTCAGATCCACTGGAACCTGAGTGACAACAGGGGCAGGAGTATGCGTTGCAATCAGTTCTAGGGCTTCCGTTACCGGCAGCATTGGGTAAGGCGATGATCGATATCTGCGCGTAGGCCCTGCACTTGGGTCATTCGATTGAGGCCTGTCCTCCGGTTTGGTATGCGCCTTGGGTCCGGCGTGACCTCCATGGCCGTGAGAGTGGTCATGTCCATGGTGGTGGTGATGGTGATGGCTTCCTGCACCGCCTAGATCTGAATTAGCCGTCATTCATAAAGTATGAAAATTAACAACTATTACCTGTATGTTTACCTCCAGAGCTGACGCCGGCGTCCTCTTCAAGCTTCTTCACGCCTCCTGCATGCAGTGGCCGTGATTCAGCACCTGCAGCTTGTAAGCAGGCATGAGGAAGTAGCTTCAAAATGGCTTCTAAATTCTCCTTTGCACCCTTCGGCGACCCTGGTAGAGTGATGATAAGAGTCTTTTTCCGGAGACCAGCAACCGGCCTTGCCATCATGGCGACTGAGAGTTTCAGCATTCGGCATCAAAATGCATCTCTATCGGAGACTCACAAGGCGTCACAGATAGAGACGAAGCCAGCATCCCATGTCTGCAGTAAAATCAGCAATCGTTCAATGAGTCGTATCAACTCGAACTCACACAAGCCCGGGTGCCTCTCTATCCAACAATGGAGTCACCGCCTAACCGTCATCAGCCTTGAGCTCGTAATTCCCCCTCTATCGCCCAACAACCCATATAGCCCACCTACCTCAGGCGTGAGATCTTTAACCGAAAACCCCGTTCCCCCGCTCGTCACAATTAGATTCAAGGCATCCTCTCGGTCCGTCCAATTGCGTATGAACTTCTGAATGTCCAGAACGCTGTCAGGTACGATCTCTGAAATCGCGACCTCCCATTGGTCATTTCCTAGCTCTTGGAATACCCGTTCAAGGACAGGGATGCATTTATCTGTTGTTGGGTCCTGTGATGCGGTTTGCGAAACAACGAGAATCGCTGCTTTTAGCTTTGTGTTGGACATGGCGAGGTTGAGAAGTGTGTTGTGTAGACGTGGAGTTCGAGGTTGGTGGGGAACTCCAATTGAGCGGGAATCTCCACGGCTGGAAGTATCACGAGATGAGCTAATCCAAAAGGGCGCGAAATAGAGGCTTTGATAAGGATTACTCAGAAACTAATATGTGGAGCTACTTAAAAGGCATTTGGATATCTCAGTTAATGTTAAATTGCTGCAACGCGAAGTTGCGTGTGTCCTATGTGACAAAGTAGCTAAATCCCAGCACGCTGAGCGGAACCTCAATGCTCCGAGCGCATTGCTCCCCATACTCCATACTCGCTCGAGCGCATTGTACACGCAGTATGCGATGGCTTCTATGTACAAAATACAGGCGTGTGAAAGGTATGTGACGCCTCTGACCAATGCATGTGCTTCATTCCCTCTTCTTCCGAGTCGCCCGTCAGGTGGGGGTCATCTGGTTTCAAGACCAATTCCAATGGTGCATTATTCGAATTCCGGCGCATTACTTTGGACCAGCAGACCGACGATCAGACCGAAGAGACCGAGGATAGAACTGAAGATCTCAATAACGAGGATCTTAACGAAGCTATGCTGGGTTAGCCTGCAGTCGGGCCTAGCGGATTGGGGGAAGAGCATACAGTCCGGGATCCGCAGCGTCTGCCAAAGCCGCACTGCTGCCATTGATACCCACGGATACACCACAAATCAGGTTGCACATGCCCACTGTTATTCCTGCCCAAAACAACGCATATCCAGTATAGTAGTTGCGAGGAGAGTATAGCGTCTCGTAATCGGTGACAGCATTCAGTTTGGCGGAGAAGATGATTGCCATAATGACGCCGTAGATGGCCACAACTTCGCAGAAGATGATGGAGATCAAGTTCTTGGTTCGTATCCGTGGGGCTTTAACACCACCACCGACAATCGAGACACCGGTGGTAAAGATTCCCCTACCCGCCGTCAGTTGCTGCAAGATCCCCTAGCCAGGCATACACACCATGCTGACCCAACAACTGAAAGTCCAATGCACAGTCCTATTCCCAAACTTGCGAATGTGTATGGCGAGATGGTTTCGAGAAACTGGCCGACCTGGAGAAGAGGAGATAAGCGGGGTTTATCGCCTCGGGATCGGTGATCTTACGTTGAAGGCTTCGCCTTCGCCATTGAACAGCATATCTGTATCCTGTTAGTGATCGCCTTATCCCATCTCTCACGCCGAACTTACAGAGTCCAACCACGCCCAGCGCGGCAGCTGAGCCACCAAGTCCGTATGTGAGAGACATGCTGCACTTCGGTCGCCTGGAGGGAAGGTGAGGCCGGGTGCAGATGGAGGCGTGGGTATAGAGAAGCTTTCGAACTCGAAGTTGGCTGCGGACGAGCTGCCCTGCCGCTCCTGCCTCAGCGATGATGGCACCTGAGCCGCTAGTGCTTCCGCTCTCAGCTTAGTCATCCCGCTCCGCCCGCCTCCTCCGCCACTGCCTCACGGCGTGAACGTCCGACACACCTACAACCACCATATCCACCTTCGAGCGCTGTATTCCAAGATGGCAGACTCGAAGCACTACTATGAGCTGTATCGGCGCAGCACGTACGTCTTGTAACCTCCGCTACAGGGTACCGACTGACATTACATAGGCTAGGTGGCGCGCTGACCGACACGCTTGACAACCTGATCACCGAGCGCCGCATCGAACCGCAGCTCGCTTTCCGTATCCTCACAAACTTCGATAAGGCGGTCTCTGAGATACTGGCGGAAAAGGTCAAGAGCCGCTTGCAGTTCAAGGTAGGTTGCGCGGGATTGCGGAACTCTGGGGACTGTATGCTAATGCCTGGCTTTGTAGGGCCACCTCGATACTTACCGCTTCTGCGACGACGTCTGGACTTTCATCATAAAAGACATCAACTTCAAGCTCGATAATAACAACTCTATTCATGCCGACAAGGTCAAAATAGTCGCATGCAACACGAAGCGCCCTGGCGAGGTCTAGGCGTGTGATCGGGCACAGCGTGGAGCGCAAGTAAAAGAACAAACCTGGCGGATTGGTTATAAAGATCGACGACAATGCGCACCTCTCTTTCTGATGGGCAGAGTCTCTTTCTACTCCGAGAGGCAATTAGGACTCGCATTGGGCGAAGGCGTTAAGGCATACATGGAATCGATTAAGGGTAGGGCAGAATTTGGTTTGCAAGGTCGGCATCTGGAGTTACGGGCATGGATTACCGTCGAATAAGACTTGCATTCGGGGCCGTTTCCCTCTACAACTATTCCAAGAAGTTAGTTATCCGATGAAGAGTGATAATTGAATCATACATTATGATTTGGTGCAGTGTCGATCCATCATATTTGAGACGGTGACAAACAATTTCTGGGAACTCGTCATATGCATCCCTCTCTCTGTAGGCTCATGCCATGTGCTGTATATTCATGCTCCAAAGCTACCTAATAATAGGTAACTGATGATCAGATCCCCACGGGGAGTGGTTGCGCCACCACCGCCACACCCCTGTCTAATGCGGGCCGATCCACCAATATCGGAATCGTGAACCGGAATTCAACAATCATATACCCCTACCTACAATGTCCACATCAAAACCGAGGCCGGCATGGTTACTACTAGCCATAGCAAGCGGAGCTTGCGCAGCTTTCAATGGCGCATTCGCAAAGCTGTAAGCGTCCCTCTTCCTGACCTCTCGCAGTGAATTGAACATGTTCCTGGAGCTAACATTTCCCGCAGTACAACAACAGAGCTCACGACATCATGGGCCCAGTCAATATCCCAAGCCCTCTCCCTCGGTCCCTCAAACAGATCCGTTGAATTCATTATCCGCGCCGTACGCACCTTTTCTCCGCTTCCCAATGTCGGTCCTACGAATACCGAAATCTAACTCCCTCGTTATAGGTCTTCTTCGGTCTGAACCTCCTCTTCAACGCCATAATGTGGGGTCTCTTCACCCGCGCCTTGACTCTCGCTTCCTCAACCGTGCGCGTCAGTGTGATCAACACGTCTGCGAATTTCATGATCACGGCGATATTAGGGGCGTTGATATTCTCGGAAAAGTTGTCGGGGCAGTGGTGGCTTGGAGCGGCATGTTTGGTGGCGGGGAGTGTGATTATTGGACGGCGGGAGGATGGAGGAAAGGCGGATGGGGACAAAGGGGAAGAGTCTAAGCCGTTGCTTAGGGCTGGCGGGGGACTTAAGAAGAAGGGGGAGGAAGAGGAGGAAGAGGAGGAGGAAGAGCAACAGGAGGAGGAAAACCAAGAGGAGGAGGAAGAGCAAGGGGAGGATGCCGAGCGAGGGAGCGACGCTAAGTTAAGACGTGCGGAGGAGAGTGAGAAAGAAGAAGTAGTGAGGATGAGAGTGGGGTGCTAAAGTGATACGCTTTTGATATATACTCTTTTTGCTTTCGATTTCTTGAGTGTTGTGCGTGATGTGAACATATTTGATGCTAGCAAGGCACTATTCTCGACCATAGATCGATCTACAATCCGTAGCTTCGAACACTCCTGTCCGAGGTCGGATTTCGATAATACCTGAACGTTGAAACTAGGCTTGCTATTCTTACCCGCAGCAGTATCAACGACTTTCTGGTAAGATATTACCTACTCTAGAAGCCGATTGCTCATCTTACCAGAATCCCCAGGCCCTCCGACCCTTCCTTCATTCCTTCACCTAGTATCGGATATGTTTCTAACGAAAGATGAGGTTCACCAGATTGTTCCAACTTTCATCATCATCCAAGTCCTCTCTATATGACTCGCCCTGAAGAGCTTTACGGATTGCGATTGCTTCTGCAAGTACTGCAGCAGCCTCCTCATCTTCGCCCACCAAACTTAGCGCTTCAGCCAACTTCCGCAGGATCCTTGCCGAATCGCCTCGATCTCCCTTTATTCGCTCGTTGTATTTACCTATCAACCGTGCCTTTCGTAGCAGTGTCCTATTTTGATATCGATCGCGGATCAGTATGATTATTGAGAGTCGATTGATAATATGGAGGATGACTTACACGGGCACCTGTCCCTTGACCTGAGATATCCGTACCTTTGCCATAGTGTAACAAGTACTGGCAATGATTGGTTGCGTTGTCGATTCCGCCTCAAAGAGTTTAAGGGCCTTTTCAAGGTGATCGTAAGACGTTTCAAAGCTTCCCATGAGAAACAAGCATGCACCCTCGGTCCGCCAGGCTCTATGTAGTATTTGAGTTAGGCCGGAGTAACTGAGTGGTATAGTTTTGTTACATACTGCGCCTCGAAGTGATTGCCTGGTCCAACTGACTGGATGGCACACTCTTTTCCAATCGCTGCTTCCCCAAGAGCCTTCTCTAAACTGGCGTCGGCTCGGTATAGGTCGGACATGTTTAGAGCCCGCAAATGGGCCGCGCGGTCCCGCTCCTCTTGTGGCACATTACAGAGCAATATAGCCCATCGATTCATATATGCCGCAACAAACCCTTGTACTAGGGAAAGAAACAGTTCCTTGAGTCGACAAAGCTTGTGGATAGGGTACTCTTCTAGCAGCATAGCTCATAAAGCAGAGATAACTATCATCCGAACCTCGACGCTCTCACGTGGTATACGTTCACCGGCCCCGTCTATCCTGACGGAGGTGTGAGGAACAACTACATGGAAAGTTAACTTAACCATACTCGAATGCTTACACATCAACTCACATGAGCAGGTTCTTTCAGAGAATCAAAGCTTGAAAACAGAGTGATTTCATTCGGAGTCTAGGAGCTCAGCCAATACCATCTCTGGTCACCACTCGGAAGAACGTGGTACACTTCTCCCACATAAGAGTTTGTGGCACGATCCACGGGAACCAGATCGACAGAGTGGTTGAAGGTTTTCAGGTCACACAAGGCCAGCGGAAACTCCTCGACTGGGTGCATGATAGTGAAGGTTGCTTCGTAGATGTTCCTGCGAGGGGTCGCCCACCCGGGGGATCGCTCGTGACATCTGTTGGACCCCGTGTAACGATTTGTATCCTAGACAGTTCCGGTTCACAAGTCGGATTTCGGGCTAGTGAACCGAAACGTTCTATGCCACAAAATGTATCGTAGAGCAGCTCTTCCCTTAGGCTTCTAAGCAATTTAGACAGTGCAGACAAGGGGCTTTAGGAAAGTACCTCTTTTTGTAGAATTTACAGGCAGCTTTAAGCTTCGATCTAGAAAATTGTAGCTAGAAATAGCCTAGAGTCTAGGAGCTTTCTACAACAATATGTCTAACAATAATAAACACATATATTACCTTAGAATCTCTCTTATATATATTTTAGAGATAGTAGACAAAATGCTTCTAAAAAGTGTTTTCTTTTGCAGCATTCTACTACAGTTACTTACTACAATCTTAAAAACCTTAAGGAGAAAAAGACAAGGTTTAAGTTAACTTTTTAAACAATACATCTAACAATAACTAACCTAAGAATTGTGTTAAAACTGTGCTTATATGCAATTACAATTGCGTAGGCAAAAGGTTTTAAAAAGGCACCTATTTTTATAGCGTTCTAGAGTAGAGTAGAGTACAAATCTTGAAAATTTTAAGAGGAAAGAGGTTAAGTTTGTTTAGGCTTCTTTAATAATATAAAGGATAACAACATACACGAAGATTAAAGTAGTAGTTTGAAGTGAATTCATTTAGCCCCTATGGGGCGGCCAGCAAGTCATACTAGCGGGATATCATTGCATAACTAGACCACCAATCTACCTATCCTTGAATCCCACAGCCTCCAAAAGCCTAGTTCCTAGGGCGGTAAGCTAGTCCAGAGTTCCGGAACCCCCCGCGACCAGGGACCCGGCGGCGCCTTCCCTTTGGACCCTCTCCCCTTTCTCCTCCTCCTCCTCCACGACTGTCAAATCGACCGCTTTTTCAGCAGTCAGACCAGTATCCTCTTGGACCTATATGGATTGTTTAGCAAAGGCTCCGACGATTAATTCATCTTCCGTTCGACATCTGGAGGATGTCAACTCACGATATCCTTGGCCTTCTTCTTCTTTGGCTTCGTCCTGCCTTTGCCAACCACGACAGGAACATAGCGATTCATGTAGTCTTCGGCGGATTCCGTCTCCAGACGAGGAGCATTGGCCGTGTCCTTCAGGAAGAGACGATTCTCTCGAGCCTCGCGAGCGGCGGGCGAATCGGCGGGGATCCAGTTCATTCTTGTCCACTTCTCATTTGCATTGCCCTTCAACATATCAGCAATAGATGGTTCGTCCGTGAGCTTCTTGAGCGATGGAAGAACCCCTTTCGCATCGGGGGGCTGCTTGCGGTCGTTGACGATTTCAAGATGCTTGACTGCGTCCATGTGGTGGAGCTCCGGACGAAGCGGAACGATTCCGGTAACCGGGGTGAGGTGAAGTTCCTTCTTGCGGAACGTTCCAACCATGTAATTGGGCTTCCATGGCTCTCGTCCAAGGACCTGGCCTCCCCATGTGACCGTATTGAGGACATGGCCTTTCTCGTTGGCATCGTCGAAGTTCTTGAGATACTCGTCGGTGTTGTCATCAACTGGGGGTGGAGGAGGTTCGTCGACATCCGCATCAGGGTCCTCATCAGCAGATCCAGGGCGCTTTTTGGTCTTGGGCATCGATCTTTCGAATCCAACAGCGGGACCATATCCACCAAGCTGGCCGAGGTTCTTGGTCTTCCTGACTGCTTCGCCAAGCTGGACACCCTTCCTGCGATCATAGTGTTCATCATGAATGTCGAGGGGCACATCGACCTCGAAGTATCCGGATTCCGGCTTGACGCGCATCTGGGTCGGGGCCTCCTTGCCGACGAGCGGTCCTTTAGCGACGGGACGGCCGAGGAACTGCATGATATAGAGGTCGTTTTCGGACGGCTCTGTAATGAACACTTCGTATTCCGCGATAACAGGATCGTCCGGGTCATCGGTGTCGTACTCGGAAGACTCTTCGTCGCTGGAGACCCATTCCTCGTCGTCGTCATCGATCTCCGTGATATCAGGGCGTGGCTTGCCGTTCTCGCCGTTGCCGTCGATCTTGGACTGAACTGGATGCATGTCAGAGCGACTCTAAAGCGAATATCGGGTAGCACTCTCACCTGTCGCCATGTTCGGCGCAGTGCGCGAGCTGCTTGCAGCACCGCTAGCCATCTCCGTGACGTTCCGCTTGTGCGCTGGCATGTGACAGCAAGCCGCGAGAAAAGCAAAAGCTTTGGCTGGCTTGATTTACCTGTAGTAGTATCTCTCAGTCGAATGCGCGGTGGTGTTGGCGAAGCTGGAGAGTAAAAGTGAAGCTGGCGGGGAAATTTATTTGGAAGCTACCCCACGCGACGCGCTAATGGGCCCGCGCTAACGGCTTGGCGCATGCCAAGGGCGATCAATGAGCTTTCACGTGATCTTCCGCGGGCCGGACCCACTTGGGCTGGCGAGCTTGGGTGAACTCAGTGGGGTTGCAGATTCAACGACACTTGGTGACGCGGTGCAATGTACCAGTTTGCACATCACTCCATCTTGAACGTCCGCCTCAAGCGTTTGCCTTGCCCCTGAGGAACGCTCATGCATTTTACGTCGCGTCTTTTTCTTCTCTCCGTCTTCTTCTCCGTCTTCTTCTCCGCATTCCAAGAATCAGTGCAGAATTCCAACTCAAGAGAGCTTCAAAACCGGATATTTCGAACCCCTTGATCCTGCAGGACTTCCCCTTCCGATAGACAACGGCTTGCCAAGATGGCCTACATAGCTCCAATTCACCGGCCAAGTAGCATTCGGCATGCTTTGAAGCTTAATTTCCTGAGTCCAGATGACGAGTGTCTGGTAGTCGCGTAAGAATTATGTCTCATACGTACCTTCATGTCAAATGCTCACAGAGGCACAGTAAAGCCAACCGCTTGCAATTCTATACGCAGTCCTCCGATGGTCTTACACTCCAACATTCCAGTGGTGTCTACGGCAAGGTTACTATGCTACAGAAACTCCGCCCCGCCCTCTCACCAACCGATCATCTTTTCGTAGGAACAGACCGATTTCAATACTTCACACTCTCTTGGGATACAAATAAGAAGCGGTTACAGACTGAGAAGAAATTCGAAAGCGTTGCCGATAATGCCGCAAGGGAATCCCAAACAGGCGAGCGATGCCATGTGGACCCCTCAGGACGATTCATGACTCTCGAAGTGTACGAAGGCATCATAACAGCCATCCCGCTCGTTCAGAGGAGTAAGAAGAGAAAGCAGGAGTCTGAAATATCGCATCTCGGTGAACCCCAACCTCTGAGGATAGCGGAGATGTTCGTGCGCTCCTCTGCGTTCCTTCGGTTGCCCTCCAATGACGACAAGGCCAAGCTTGCCCTTCTCTACGAAGATACGGATTCGAAGGTGAAGCTAAAGTTTCGTGAACTGTCATTAGTAGGGCAAGACATTGAGCTCGATGAGGGAGAATTCTACCGAGGAGACATTGAGCTGGGCGCGAGCCACCTAATTCCGGTGGAAGGGCCTGCGCGTGAGTGGTTCTTGTTAATATTCCAAGAAGTTTCTACTAACATATGCAGACGGCCTGATCGTTTTGGGCGAAACATCGATAGGGTACTATAACGACGGCGAGTTACGCACCGAACCGCTCGACGAAGCGACAATATTTGTAGCCTGGGAACGCATAGACGAGAATCGTTTCGTTTTTGCTGATGACTATGGGCGCCTCTATCTGTTCATGTTAATACTAGATGAGCATGATCAGGTACAATCCTGGAAACTGGACCTTCTCGGTAAAACCTCCCGAGCATCGGTGTTGGTATATCTGGATGCCGGCTATGTCTTTGTCGGATCACACCAAGGGGATTCTCAGGTCATTAAGATCGCAGAAAAGTCCATGGAGGTAATACAGACCTTCGCCAACATTGCGCCTATATTGGATTTTACCATCATGGATATGGGAAACAGATCAGGCGAAGGCCAGCTCAACGAGTACTCTTCTGGACAGGCCCGGATCGTGACCGGAAGCGGTGCTTATCAAGACGGTAGCTTGAGGAGTGTTCGAAGCGGCGTGGCTCTTGAAGATGTGGGCGTTCTCGGAGAGATGGAACACATCTCTAATCTTTTCGATCTAAAATCCAGTGCATCATCCACAGCCGTGGACACCTTGCTTGTTACATCCGTAACGGAGTCCCGTGTATTCCGCTTTGACCCCGCCGGAGATGTGGAGGAGGTTGATGAATTCGCGGGACTTTCTCTTGCAGAGCCAACGCTTGCTGCGTCGAATGTGCCCCAAGGCCGTGTGGTGCAGATCACTCCATCTCGTGTTCAGGTCACTGATCTGGATGGTGGAATGGTTGTGGCGCAATGGATACCTCCTGATGGCAAGAACATTACAGCTGGGACCACAAATTCAACGCATGCACTCATTTCCCTTGGGGGAGTGGCGGTTATTGCTTTGAACGTTGAGGATGGACTAAGTGTCGTCAGCGAGAGGGAATATGGCGCCGAGAGCCAAGTCGCTTGCCTTGCGTTACCATCCGCCGACAGTACTGTCTGCTTCCTTGGGTTTTGGCAGGATTCAAAACTTTCTATCTGCTCTCTCGATAACTTGGCACCAATCAAAGAAGTAAAGATCTCCGAAAATGCGGTAACACGGTCGCTTCTCTTGACTCAGATCTTTCCAAACCAGCCGCCAACCTTGTTTGCCGCAATGGCAGATGGGAATGTTGTCACGTACTCCTTTGATCCATCTTCCAACGAATTGTCTGGACGAAAGAGTATTGTTCTGGGAACACGGCAACCCACATTCCGGGCACTTCCGAAAGGGAATGGGCTGTTTAGTGTGTTCGCCACCTGTGAGCATCCTTCGTTGATCTACGGCTCGGAAGGGCGCCTGGTTTACTCTGCAGTGACCGCAGAGACCGCCACAACCGTTTGCCCTTTCGACTCAGAAGCATATCCGGGCTCTGTTGCGGTTGCTACATCGGAAGATCTGAGGATAGCCCTTGTTGATACAGAACGGACGACACATGTACAAACTCTCAAAGTCGACGAGACGGTGCGTCGGATAGCATATTCGCCGCCGCTCAAGGCCTTTGGGTTGGGGACGATTAAACGCGTTCTGAAAGGAGGGGAAGAGGTCCTCATTAGCCATTTCAAACTGGTGGATGAGATCCGGTTCGAGGAGCTCGACACCTACAGACTAAAGGAAGGAGAACTTGTCGAAAGCGTTCTTCGCTGTCAATTGCCAGACGGGTCTGGCTCAACAGCTGAACGTTTTGTAGTGGGCACTGCGTACTTGGATGACCAAAATGCGGTCGCGGAGCGAGGCCGCATTATTGTTCTTGAAGTGACCGAGGATAGGGTCCTTAAGCTTGTCACCGAGCTTGCTGTTAAAGGAGGATGCAGATGCCTTGCCATATGCCAAGGCAAACTTGTCGCGGCTTTGATAAAAACCGTGGTAGTCTACGACCTGGAGTATCGGACTCCCAGCAAGCCGGATTTGGTCAAACTTGCCAGCTTCCGCTGTTCGACTGCTCCCATCGACATCACTGTCAACGGATCTCTAATCACAATTGCCGACCTGATGAAATCTGCCGTGATTGTGGAATACGTGCGCGGTGAAACCGGTCTCCCGGACAAGATTACCGAAGCTGCAAGACACTTCCGGACGACGTGGGCCACAGCCATTGCGGAAGTCTCAGAAAATACTTTCCTCGAAAGCGACGCAGAAGGCAATCTCATTGTCCTGAACCGCAATCTGCAAGGTGTCACGGAAGACGACCAGAGACGACTGGTTGTCAGCGCTCAGATGCTGCTGGGCGAAATGGTTAATCGGATAAGGCGAATCGACGTGGCCACTGCTCCTGATGCGGCTATCATACCAAGGGCGTTCATGGCCACTGTAAGTCGCCCCAACCCTGATAATTGATAATCTATATTTTGCTAACAGGTTGGACAGGTGGAAGGATCCATATACCTATTCTGCCTCATCTCGCCTTCTTACCAGAATCTCCTTATAACTCTCCAGTCAAATCTGGCTGAGCTAGTCCATGCACCAGGGGACGTACCCTTTAACAAGTATCGTGCTTTCAGAGATTCTGTCACTGAAGCAGATGAACCGGAGCGATTCGTCGATGGAGATCTAATCGAGCGGTTCCTAGATCTGAGCGAGGATATCCAGGCGAAGGCTGTTGAAGGGTTGGATGCTGATCTGGAGACCATAAGATCAATGGTGGAGACGTTGAGGCGCATTCATTAAGGTTGCACCCGTGTGTCGGTCAGCCTGAAGTGTAGCGCAGTGCTCGACACAGTAGATAGCGCTCATGATGCACCTAGCTCTGCATTGCATTCTAATAACTAAATCTTGATAAATTCCCTAACATGAGCTATTCATTGTTGTAAATTAGATGTGGATGGTGCGTCTAGCTGAACGACAGGCCAAAATCGGAGCTTCTTTGCTATTCCTCGCGAAAACAGAGCAAATTGCCCAGCCTAGCTCGCCACAATGCCCTTTTAACCATTGTCCATTTGATTATCAATCGTCATGCCGGCCTTCTTTCTAGTTTAAATAAGGCGCGGGTACTTTTAGGTGGACGGATTCGTGAGGGCCTTCAGCGCTAGCTATGGTCAGCGATAAAGACTGGACACCTAATCCAGCGTGCCAGAAGTAAACAAGTAGATCCTACACAGGAAGGAGGTTCCCCGTGTCCCAGTAGATAGCCTAGCCAGAGTCATTGCGGTGGTCCTCAACTCACGTCGCTGCCTCGCGCCCGCGCCCGCGCCCGCGCCCACAGCGGTGAGTGAACGCGATGAATCCTTTCACCACCGACCCACTTGTGCGCCACACACACAGCGTGCCCGTTTGCTACAACGCCACCGTCACATTTTGGGCTTCTACGATAGAAACCTTTTTACCGTGTATATAAGTAGTCAAAACTGTAATTCTAACAAAGTAAAACGTTCCTGGAAGAAGTGACGAGTAGCCCCGGTGCAGCTTTGTGCATCTATAAGGGCCAGCATGCTGAGTCATCCGACACTTGAATCCACAGGTTCGATTCCGGGTTTGTCAGCTTTCTGGAATCATTCTTTTTGCTTTTTTACTTTTTTCCTTGGCCCTCCAATCATGTCAAGGTCTAGCAGGCGGTCACAGCAACCAAACACCACAACAGCGTGAGAGAACGCGACATCAGCCCACAAACGCAGAGAACTCGGCTATTACTTTCATGTATACGATAAGCCAGTACCAACTTCTTTTTCTTAAAGTAGATGTGTTTTGGCGGACATCCAGCCGGCGGTGCTCAACCCACCCCTCCGCGCGTTGACGAGACCAGCATCCGCGATTACGTGGCCACCCACAACACTACAGGCTTCCTTTGTTTATCAGAGGCTTCCGGGTTCATGAATATTCCAACAGCATTACTCATGTTCGACTGGGCTGATCAGTTAGAGCCAAGCAGTCTAACATTCGCAGCAGACACTCGAGCGATCGACAAGCAGTGCAGAGTTTAGCACATACTGATGGGGGGGTATTGATAGGATGCGATGGCGCGCGAGGTGGGCATGGACTGGTCCATTTCGAGCGTGAGATACAGATACATGGGAAGGATCCTCGAGAACGCAGCACCTTAAGTCGCAAGAAGCGACTACAACTATTTGGTATACCTGGACAATGCACGGAGTTTGGGGGATAGCGCCGTCTCCGCCCATGGAAGAGCCTCAGCTGCACTATCACTTTCGCTGACAGAAGCATCCATAGGCGTATGCTCATCCTCACCGTCCACGTCCACAACACGCCCTTTAAGCCTCGTTTTCCCCGCTAATATACCAGGAAAAGCAGTGTGAAACTTAGGATTCCTCGGTACATCTTCAATGTATTCCCGGCCTTCCAAAGTGGCTGCCTCAGACATCCGCCCAGTCAGCACCATAGTCATTTTATTGACCCTCTTCTCCAATATCTCTTCAAAAATAGGCGTCAAGCAGTTGATCCGCTTCCCCGCAGTTGTTAGAAACTCCAGAGTGCCTTTTTCCTCATCTCGAACCAATCTACTCTCCAGCCAAAGTCGGAAATCGTCGGAAGCAATGTCCACTTGAAACAATCCGATGACGACGAATGGTGCCATTGTGCCATGGTAACGATCGCCGGTGCTCAATTCGAGTAGGTCCATATAAGATAGTGTTGCTACAGCGACCTCATCGAGTGTCATACTATAATCAACGTTCAGTGGAGGTAACGCGTTGTTCTCCAGTGCACGGGCCGGGGGCAATCCAGTGAAGGCAAATATCTTATCTCGGATGTCGAAACACTGCTTGTTCTTGTGATCCATAATCAGAGTCATGAGCGCATGCACCATTTCCCATCGCCCCTGATCGGTAGTTAGGTCTGCCCTCAGTGCCTTGGAATTTCTCTCCATGGTGTAGAGCAGACTCTCCGCGCAGATGTTGAGCCCGTCCTTGGTCCTGGCTTTGATGGAGCCTTGAGTGGCGATCGTCCCTTTACTCAAGGCGCTGAAGGGGTACAGGCTCGAGAATGGTGCAGAATATTTGCCACTCTGTAGCCACAGGCGTGATTCAGAACAGATGACTTCCTGGACAATCCATGTGCGAGAGAAATACGGATCGTCTGACAAATCCACGACTTTCGGCTTGCTGTCTTCTATGATCTTTTGAATCAACTGCGGAGCTTCAGTATTCATCATTATCTCCACAACCTTCGTATTCAAGGCAAAGAATGCCTTGTTCGTATACTCTTTCTCTTTACCAAGCCAAGCGATCGTGATTGCGGAAGTGGAGTAAATCTGCCACATCCGCTTGACCTGTTCGCTCTTCTCATCGTCGTCCGCCTGGTTAATACATATGGCGTCGACCCAGAGGTCCATATTCGTTTTCCCTTCTGGGTCGTGACTGAACATGCGATTGTGAAGAAACCGGTTCTGCAGAAAGTCGAGCAGGTTTTGGGCAACTCCCAAGGGCTTTCCATCCACCATGATGGTTGCAACATGTGTTGGGTCATACCAGCAGTATGACAGAGCTGTGAAACCGCCCCTCGTGCCGGGTACCAGTTCGTGGTCGATCATCTGGCATTGTATGTTGTCGGCCGTGCTCCCTGGGAGGATCCGGAGGAGTCGGATGAATCCAGGGCGGAGAGGTGTATATTGAAAATGGCCTGTTTGCTCTTTCTCCATTTCCTCAGTTCGGTGGCTTTGTTTGATTTACGAAGACGAGTGTTTTGGGGATGAGAATCAGGCTTGGGATCAGGAGTTCATTAATGAGGTGCGGCTGAGAGCATGAACTTGGAGAGCACAGCCGCACCGCATAAACACCGCGACCACAACTTCCCATGGCAAGCGAGTAGGCTTCGGGCTCATTCATCTCCAGTGACGCTGCAGTAGAATTCCTAGTCCTATCCTAGCACGCCTCGAACAGTCGCAAACTTCGACATCCACAATCCCCAGAGACCCTGCTGTCTAATCCGTTGGGGAATATGCTACCAGCTTAGCGCCACGTGAATTTGGCGCTGTCACGGTGATGGAAATACTCGACAGACGTACATCATCAGGATAGGAACAATGTATTCATTCTATGGAGACGCAGGAGGTTGATAAGACTCGGGCTAGTGACTGAAAGGGGTCTAGCCGATCACGTGGGAACTGCGGAAATATTTTTCCTCGCTCCTCTTCCGCACACCTCTTGTTTCTCCCTCAAAACACGATTCCCCACCTGGATTTCCAGCAGCGGATATCAATCCCTTTTTATTGACCATGGTTCGAGCTACGGTGCCGTCCTGCGGTAGCTTCTCCCGCCAGCTCCTTGCTGAGGCGGCCCGTCCCTGCCCCCTCCCTGACCTCGGTTGATCGTCCCCGTTCTTGCGGAGCTCTCGTACAATACCGCGTCTTGCCGCACCGTCGTTTAACCACACGCCTCCCAGCTATCCTCGTGTAATCCATAATCAAGAATGCGGACGATTTCGGCGATAGCATCGCCTCTCAGGCGGATTTCCCCTATACAACAGGGTGCTAGAAGAGGTTTTTCGACCTCGCGGAACCTCCAAGCAACATGGGGCTTCATTGGTTTGGGTCGCATGGGTGTGTACTCCGCATGATGGTCAATTGAGCCCAACACATCCTAATGCATGTTGCTAGGCTACCCCATGGCAAGGAATCTGAGGTGTAAGCTACCTGCGGATGACGTCCTCTTCGTACAAGATGTGAACAAAGCGGCGACTTCTCAATTCCTGGAAGAGAATCCAACCGGTGTCCGCGTTGCCGGGAGTGCACGAGAAGTTGCTGAGAAAGCGGTAAGTACTTCTGTATACGCATCCGCCATGTTTTCCGTGATGAATTTATTGTCCTATCTATGATCTAAGTTGGGGATTACTTGTAATCCTTTAATCTGATTCATCTTATATAAAGCCAATCCTCTGAAGCTGTTTTCTCTGCTCGCTCTTGTTAGTTGTCTTCGTATACCGAGCATCGCTGACTTGAACAGGAAATCATCGTCACATCTCTCCCGGAACCCCAGCATGTTTCGGGTGTGTATCGCCAGATGCTCGAGCCTGCCACTCTTCTGAAGGACGGCACGGCGCAAGAGCGGTTGTTCATTGATTGTTCAACCATTGACATCAAGACCTCCCGCTCTGTAGCTGAGCTTGCACGATCAACTGGCCAGGGAACGTTCATTGACGCTCCCATGTCTGGAGGTGTCGTGGGAGCGCAAGCGGGTACGCTGACGTTCATGATTGGCGCCGCACCTGAAGATGTTGAGCGTGCTACTCGAGTGCTGTCCATGATGGGCAGGAAAGTGCTTCACCTTGGCCCTCAGGGCTCTGGTCTCGCGGGGAAACTCGCTAACAACTACCTCCTGGCCCTCAACAACGTCGCTACCGCCGAAGCCATGAACATGGGCATCAGATGGGGCCTGGATCCCAAGGCATTGGCGGGCATGATCAACATCAGCACTGGCAAGTGCTGGCCTAGCGAGGTCAACAATCCCGTTCCTGGTGTTATCGAAGGGTCACCTGCTTCGAGAGGCTATGATGGTGGGTTTGGAGTGGCTCTTGCCAACAAGGACTTGAAACTAGCCATTCAAGCGGCTAAGGAGGCTGGTGTTAAGCTGGCTCTGGGAGACCCTGCAAAGGCTTTATATGATGAGGTGGAAAAGGCGGACAACTGCAAAGGCAAAGACTTCTCTGTTGTCTATAGGTACCTTGGTGGCAAGGAGTAGATTAGCTGAAAAGAGATACCAATTATCGTCAAACATTGTTTCGTTTTGCCCAGCTGTCGCTGGTTTGACATTGGTCCTCCATGAATCTCATGCTAAACACGGTGCTCGAATACTTGCCGGGTGGTATGTCAACCGCGGGCGGTACCTGAGGGGCAGCAAACGCTAAACCTGAAACGATTAGCTCAAAACTAAGCCACAGTTCAACGCCACACTACGCGTCATACGACTTGTCGCAAGGCGACACCTCATGCGACACTGTCCTTCTTCTCTCGCCATATCTCCAAACCTCCTACCACGCTCTTTCCGAAAGCACAAAAACGCAAACCTAAGGCCAAGATGTGCGGCACAGACTGCTTTTTGATGCTCCTTTCGGTTCTGTTCCCTCCCATAGGTGGTATGTAGCTCTTCGTATTTTGGAGGGGCTAGGCACCAGGAACATCTCTATACTCATTTGTGGACTTGGAAGCCGAATTCTTTGCTGACATTGCGAATAGTATGGGTTAAACGTGGCGTCTGTAGCGCAGACTCCCTCATCAACATCGCGCTCTGTTGTCTCGGGTTTCTGCCCGGTCTCCTCCACGCCTGGTACATCATCCTCAAATACCCCGACCCCTACGACTACGAAGCATTGCAGGACGGCGAGCGAGCTCAGGGTTCGGTCACATACTATGTTGTCGCCCATGGTGGACCGGCGAGACAACCGAACTACGGCACCGTGGGAAGCCAGCCCTCCGCTGGACAGTTCCCTGGACAGCAACAGACCGGTGTGGTGAATGCGTTCCCGCAGCCGAAGACGAACACGAGTGGACAAGGAAATGCGCAGCCACAGCCGCAGCCTCAACAAGACGCTCAGAATGGTGAGGGAAGCAGTCAGCCATCGGGTCCGCCGCCGACCTATGCCGATGTTATCAAAGGCGACCACAAAGTACAGGGACCGTGAAGTGGCGATTGCCAAATTTTTGGTAGAGGGAAAGGGAGAAGTGGGGGCTTCTTCTATGATGCCTTTCCACATGCATTTGGCTCTGCATATTACAACGAAGCATTGGTTATGCTTGCCGATGACAAGCGAGACACTCTTTTCACTGAACGAATCTCGGGACGGTTAATGTACGTACGGCGGCGTTGGAGTCTTGGGAATACCTCTTGTGAATATTGATGTAGCAATGGAATCTTTCGACTGGAAGAACCAGTGTGTACTCGAGCATGACATTGCAATTGGTTGAGCGGGAGTAACCCAGCCACTGGACAAATGTTGCTCATATCATGGATTCTGCGATGCTTTTCATATGACAGGCATGACAAGAGCACATGCAAAGACTTCATATCTATCAGATCTCCTCACTTTCGTCGGTGTCGCCCGCGGATAACCTGACGGTGATGGATTGGTCAAGCGGAGCGCCGCATAAGGTATTCTGCAGGTCGAATTGAATTGGGGCTTGCGTCCGCAGAAGGTGATGAGTTGCGTATGAGGGCGCATATCCCAGCCCTGTTCCTTTGATGCATTTTCATCTGCCTGAAAAGCACCTCAACGAAGCTGAAGGGAATTGCGGCTGATGACGCCGGCTCCGATTGCTGCGCCTTCTTTTTGTCTCCAACGTGGCGATGCAAGCACTCTAGCGGGCGGGAGTCTGACTTGGCAGCCTAGACTGAGGCGTAGCAGGTGACGTGTTCTTGCTCGTACTTCCGTGGGTCTTCTCGCCATTTACCGACGATCATGCTCACATCGTTTACGTACGATGATTAATCGACTAGGCGCCGCTAGCAATACCGGAGGGCTGACAATATGTCCACGGTAGACTGTGAGTGGATCACGACCAATGCGAAGAACGACATTCAGACCGAGCTGGGGAAGGTTTGGTTTTGTACCGGGGTGTCCGACCCCTTTGGAATCGCCGGGGACTTCCAGGACATATCGATACACACTAGGTCGAGTACTGGAGTGCGCTGAGCAAATATGGATCTGGACCGGCTGAGAGTCACCAGAGTTATACGAAGGTCAATTAGCCACTGAACAATACGAGACCCTCGATGACTTATGGAATACGGTATCGTATGAGACCCAAAAGGTATCCGTCTCCAGACTGGGAAACTACGACCGAATTCGGACGCTTGGCCCTGTTGATATGGGATGTGGATGATATGTCGCAGTTAGCCAAGGGTACTGGTCTCGAGTTCGACTGGGCGGAAGGGAGACGTATGAGAGAACAGGAACAGAAGGACATCAGTCGTAGATTGGAACTCCTGAGGAGGGGGAGAGCGACGAAGAGGGGGGAGGGAAAAGAGCCACTGAGGAGAAGGACACGGTAGACGATTTGGGAAGTGGAGTATTCGAAAGAGAAATGAGAAATCATGAATATCAAACAAGAACTCGGGGGCGAAGTGTAGGAACGCAATGGGCTCGCGGATACAGGCTTTGAGGAGCCGCACGAACAAGAGAGGAACCGTCCTGGTGACAGCACAAAAGGGAAGCGGAGGCTTAATGATCAGTCGGAGTGCTATCACCTGAGATCGAAGGCCAAACCGAGGAAATTCTCTTCTGAATCGTGATTCGAGAGGTCATATATCATATATAACGTATGATCATGAATATTGTAGAAACCATCTGTGAAGAGAAATTCGGGTCGACGGAAACATATACATAGTATGTTCGCTGATAATTAGGACTCGTTCCCAAAACCTGGAGGCATACGAAGCGGATCGGTGGCGATAGTGCGACGTTGGAGACTGATGAAACATTTGTAGCGGAGAACCTGCACGATGGCCCATGGTGGGGATGAGATGACGACCGATTAAGCTTAGGCCGCGCCACGCCAACCTTCCTTGTTTGGGTGAAAAGTGGGGCCCAAGCAACCTTGTTGGAACTCTTGTTACCACTGGTGCCACGGTGATCATAACATGGACGGAGTACATGACGTCGCATTGCTCAACGACAGCGGTGACAGTGCCAACACAGTCGCCGTTGGGCTTGGGGTGACTCTTTGAGACTGATTGTTTGGGGATGATTCTTTTCATTTTTCGTATGCTTTACCAACTGCGAGACGCAACATGCGATGGATGAGCCACACTGCACACGTAGGTTCAGCTTCATTCTTCACCCCACAAGACTGGCGGGAAAATTAGGGTCTGGATATCTCCGTAACCGCAGCAATCTTCTTACGGTATTTGGATCATCGCGTCTTTGTTAGTGACTTCGCTTCGAAACGTGGCTTGTGCACAGGGGTTGGCTTGATTTGCCGTTTGTGTCATTCCAGGGCCCTTTCAGCTGCACAGTCCCTGCTTCGCCCACCCTGCGACCCTTCGTCATAGATAGATACATTCCTCCATCGCCCACAACACAGTCAATCTCACCTGCGCGACCGTCGCTACACACTCACACCGCGCTCCCAAAGCCGACTATCTGCTCGCAAAGACCGCAGCCAGTCGACCGTAACACCTAGTCATCTCTGACTGTGTAGTTCTATATAATGCGTAAGTCGAGCGATGCCCATGGTCTTTAAACCAACGCGTCTGCTTAGGATCTCATATGCTAATGCGAGTGCCTTTAAAAGACCGTGTCCGCAGAGAGGCGCATCGTACAGCTAGGAACCCCGATGGCTCCCTGAACCTTACCCTCCCCTTCCCCTTCAATACGCGACAACGCAGCCAAAGCTCCGCCGATGTCGAGAACCAAATCCACAGGACAAGATCAGAAGGACATGCGCTACCGAGCATCGAAGAACAGAGGCAGCTGGAAAGCCGCCAGGTCGAGAAAGAATTCCCTCTTCCACACCACGCCGACACAGCACCGACAACTTCAAGTAGATCCGGAACACAGGACTATGGCCAAGCATCCAATTCAGACAATGATCTTGCCGCGGCAGATACGAAGGTAGAGAAAGAGTCGAAAGAGTCGACAGAGGCCAGCGACGACACTGCTTTGCACGATGGCCCATCGTCGCATGTCCAGAAGCGCGCCAGGTTCAAGGGCATGTTCAAGAAGTCGGGGTCCCATGAAGACGTCAATACTGCTACCGAAGACGCCGAATCCGAGGGCTTAGACGCGGAGGAGAGGAAGAAGAGGCTACACAGGAAGAAGATTCCAGTTGGAGCTCAACTACGTGCGGTTTTCCTTGGATCCTGGCTCAACGTCCTTCTCCTCTTCGTCCCTATTGGCTTTGCCATGTACTATTCGCACAAGGTTGGGCCGGTCCCAATCTTCGTCATTAACTTTGTCGCCATCATTCCGTTGGCAGGATTGCTCAGCTACGCTACGGAAGAACTCGCGCTGCGGGTTGGGGAGACTTTTGGTGGCCTTCTTAATGCATCATTTGGTAACGCCGTGGAACTGATTGTCTCGATTCAAGCTCTGATTAAAGACGAGATTGTAATCGTCAAGACGTCCCTGATTGGCAGCATGCTTTCTAACCTGCTCCTTGTTCTTGGCATGTCATTCTGGCTTGGAGGGATTAACCGCACGGAACAACATTTCAACGTCACAGTAGCTCAGACTGCCGCTAGTCTTCTGGCGCTTTGCATTGCCAGTCTTATCATCCCAACGGTCTTCCACACTATGTTGTTAGAGGATCCATCACCCGACGGACAAAGGAACCAAGAGCTTGTGAGTTGTCGATACGATTTCAGCCTTTCATGGCAGTGCACTAACTCACCTCTCAGTCACGTGGCACCGCCATAATTCTTCTTTTCGTGTACGGCTGTTACCTTCTCTTCCAACTGAGATCGCACGTTGAGATGTACAACGCCCCGAGCAAAAAGTCGCCCAAAAAGCGACAGAAAATCGAAGAAGGAACCGCCTCGCGCGGAGTCGCCGCCATCGGTGCTGGTGCCGCCTCCTCCCTAGGCGGACTGAGCTCCTCCACCGTCTACAAGGATCCCAAGGAAGACGAGGACGACGACATCGAGGAACCGCAACTGTCCGTCATCGGTGCTTTGATTACGTTGGCCGTTTCCACCACCCTGGTTGCGTTCTGTTCCGAGTTCATGGTTTCTAGTATTGAAGGCATCACGAGTACAGGGGCAATCAGTACCACCTTCGTCGGTCTCATCCTGCTTCCCATTGTCGGTAATGCGGCAGAGCATGCTACCGCTGTGACCGTGGCCATGAAGGACAAGATGGATCTAGCCATTGGTGTCGCGGTGGGCTCGAGCATGCAGATTGCTCTCCTGGTGCTTCCCTTCGTCGTCGTCCTCGGCTGGATCCTCGGAAAGGAGTGCATGACGCTGTACTTCGACACGTTCCAGATCGCCCTTCTGTTCGTCGCCGTCCTTCTCGTCAACTATCTGATCCAAGACGGAAAATCTCGTAAGTCGGCTTCCACCCGTATGTAGTACGAATTCGCAGCTAACCAATCTCAGACTGGCTCGAGGGTGTGCTCCTCGTATGTTCATATCTGATCATCGCGCTGGCAGCGTGGTTCTACCCCAACATCCAGGAGAACAAGTGCTAAACGAGCACACTTCGGATTGCGTTTTCCTTTGTTTCCCATCAACCAAACTTCTTCGACCCCCGTCTCTCACTCTTTAGTTACGGCCTTCGACCCAAATATGCTTTATACCCATTGGTGGACCAGCACCACAGTGCCTGCTATTCCGTTCTCGACCGAGATTGTAACCTTTTAATCATTTCGTATATGTAGTTGCTTCTGTCCTGTATATCCTTTCCTAATACAAAAATATACGTTTTGATCGATATGTGAATAGTCGCCTGCTTGTCTGTCCTGTTCTTACTGCAACACGCCTTCATGAAAAAGCCCGGGTGGAATAGATACATCGCCATCGTACCTTAATGTCTCCGACCTTCTGGGATCCCGTCACAACCTCCGCAATATTATGATTCGAAGTTGCCAGATCAGGCTCCACTTCTTCGTCCTGACGTCCGGACAGCTGTTGGACAGAAGACACATTCTAACGCCGTAAATACACGAAAGACAGCGGAGCCTGCCGCTCAAAGACAATTGCAACTAGTCTTGCGTAACAATTCTCCATGGAAGACGGCGCCAACATCTGTAATCATCCCTACATTTGCCAAGGTAAAGTGAACTATGCGTGACGCTGTCCATATGTTCCTGCATCTAGTTCTGCTGGCGTTCCGGTTCAAGTTACGGAGTTTTGGGATTCTCGCACGGAGTTGAACGCCTCGATAGGGGAAGTGTAGGTTCGCGGATGGACAGTGTGCGCAGAGAGGCCTACGCAGGTGACATGAAAACTGTCGCACTATCCTTACAAATCTTGTACCGTAATTCCCTACGTGCATGAACACCTGAGAATATAGACAAAGATGCTCTTAAGAGAATTGTATTCTGCAACTACAGACAATACTGTGCAGTTAGGGGTGTACACTTTGATAATTTACTGAAGTGTTGAAGACCTAGCGAAGAGGTAGTAGTTGTCCACAGTCTGGTCTGGGGTGCGACACTTTTTCCGTCTGACATGCAGTGCGAGGTTTACCCTCGGGTACTGTTGAGATGACATCTCACTATTATATGTATGTACGATGGCATCAAGATGTGCTACACCTTTACCTTCTGGCTCTAGCGGTGAAGCAGGCAGCACCTTCCTCGCCGCTCCTTGGCCGCCTCCATGACCGCCCCGAACTCCTACTATATAAGGATCTCTACCTGCTAGAACTCTCCATCCCTCCTTCACTCCACAATTCTTTTCTATCCGACCTGAGAACCGCTCCCAACGCCCATCAACGCCTACCACCGTTCCTATCCCGTCTCCGCTACTACTATATAAACCTGCACTCTACTCATTATCTCTTTCTCTCCTTCTCTCTTATCATCTCCACCCACTTCTTTGCTCTCCACCCTCTTCTATCCTCTCCACCCATTCTTCTCACTTACTCCACCCCAACACTCTTTCACTTACTCTTCTCCAACTGTCATTCTGATAACAGCTGCCACACCATATTCCCACCATGGCCGACCCCATGGAGGTCGTGAATGATCAGCCAGAGACTCAGAACGAGGAATCGCTATTCATCCCCGAGACAGCCACTCCGAAACCCCTCGATGAACAGAACTCTGGCACTGTCGAGACAGTCCAGCCGGAGACTGTCCCTGAACAAATTCCTGGCTCTCTAGAGTCCAGGACACCGCCGAATCTCCCTGAGCAAATGTCTGGCTCTCTCGAGACCGCCACACCGCACACTCTCCCTGAAGAGAGGTCTGATGTTCAAGATAAAGATTCTCTGTTCATTCCTGAGACAGCTTTGCGGCAAACTCTCGATCAAGAGATGACCGACTCTGTCGAGAGAGCCCCACCACCGAATCCCCTTGACCAAATGACTGGCTCTCCCAAGACCGTTCCGCCCCAAAATGTCCCTGCACAGAAGCCTGGCACACTCAGTTTCGAAAGAATGCGTCAGCTAATGAGGAATTCTAAGCTTTCGAAAGCAAAGGATTCTGAGAATAAAACAACCCCATTGTCCCGTCTAGTGCCTGGCGATGTTCTATTTAACAAGTTAATGCAGAACAACGCGACATCACTGGAGCACAAGCCTGCAGGAGGGTATAATGAGGAAGATGAACACAAGGAAGCCCTCGAGAGATTCAGAAAGCAGAAAGCGTACTACGACTCTCTGAGACGCAGGAGTGGCGGCAAGCTAGCTTTTAGATACGATCTCGAATGGAGGAGGATCAAAGAAGCTGAAGAGATTCGCCTTAAGAAAAGGGAACGTGATCTTCGAATAATGCAGGAAGAGCAGGCAAGGGACGAGAGCTTGTTTCCCACTAGAAGTGCGATAGGCGATGAAGATGAGGGTTTCTACGACGACAACATCCAAGGTGCTGGGCCAAGTTCGTTGAAACCACGCAAACCAGACATGCCGCACAAACAGCCCAAATCCCTAAGTTTAGCGGAAGAGGAAAAAAGAGCTATGCTAAAGACTCTGGAAGCATGGAATGAGGTCCCACAGAAAAAGGTCTCGAAGCGGAAACAGTCCGATGAGGAGGAGGAGGATGGCGAGGGTCCCGCAGCAGGGTCGGGATCTAAGTCGAAGAAGGCCAGAGGCAAGGCATCTAAAACCGCTCGATCAAAACCGGCGGCCGGCAAGCGAACGAAGAACACCCGTCAGTCAGTTAAGCAGAAAAAGGAGAAAGATCGTCAAGTAAAAGTTTTAAAAGGTCTTTTTGGAAGCAATGTTTTCAGAGATCAGGCCGCTGGAGATGCCCCGGACCAACCAACCTTCACATCAACAACGAAGGTGGAAGCACTGAAACAACTTGTGGCCAGTACTATGCCAGAGAACCAGAAGCAGGCCAATGCAGATATCAAAGTCCTCTTGAACGCGACGAAAGACTTTGATGGTCGCGGAAGCGTTAAAGCTGATGGAAATGGCCTATGGAGTGTCAAAGGCATGAAAACATCTCTGAAACCCTATCAGGTCCTTGGGACAGCATTCATGCGGCGACGTGAGAGGGCACTCGAGGAGCCTCGTGGCGGACTTATGGCGGACCAGATGGGCCTGGGTAAGACGCTTATGATGTTAGGTGAGTCCTGTCGTTCTGCAAAGCTTAGCTGATGTTTCGCAATTGACTTTTTAATAGCAAACATTGTGAACAGCAGGCCGACTGCTGAGGAAAATCGAACCACATTGCTAGTCGCATCACCCAGCCTTCTCGCCCAATGGGAGCGAGAGATCGAAACACACACTGATTGTGGGCTGGAGGTCATGAGGTATGGCAGCGGAACGCGTTTGACCAGCACATGCAGTGATCGAATCTTTTCGCAATTCGACATCATAACCACCACGTACGGCGAGGTGGTGCGCTCCTTCCCGAAGAACGATCCCCCCATTGAACTCCAGACAGCTGAAGAAAAAATCGCATGGTGGCAAAGACAGTGGCACAAGAACCGTGGACTCCTGCACCGGGTGAAGTTCTATCGGATAGTACTTGATGAAGCTCAGGCAATCAAGAACCACGCCAGCAGGACTTCCATGGCATGCCGAGCACTGATGGCTGACCATCGATGGGCATTGAGTGGCACTCCTGTGCTGAATGGCCTCGTGGAATTGTATCCATATTTTAAGTTCCTGCAAGTGCCTCACACTGGAAGCTTGAAAATATTCAAGAACAACTATTGCGACACAAGGAACCCCGAAAACGCTGACCGACTTCTTCTCCGCCTGAATCAGTTCATGATCAGAAGGACGCATCAGGAGTAAGTGAACACCTAATCATCGCTGCATGGGAAAGCTAACGATGAACTTTCAGTGTCATGTTCGGTGCCCCTATTTTAAAGCTTCCTCAGGCGGACCAAGCCACTCTTTGGTGTGATTTCAATATCGTGGAACGGAATATCTACGACATCGTCAAGACACGCTTCAGCGAGAAATTGAACAGTTGGGTCAAATCAGGAGAGATGACCAAGTCTTACAGCAATGCTATGGTGTAAGTGCATTGTTTGAATTGTAATTCTTGTCCTCAAGCTAACAGAAAACAGATTGCTTTTGAGGCTACGACAACTCACCGCGCACGTTCTAATGCTGCAGTTCGTAATGAAGGACCTGCTCGAAGTTGAAGATATTGAACGAATACGCCAAGTCGTCGACAACTTTGCGCGAAGTGGAGAGAATTCCCACACCATTCTTGCTATCAGGAAGCAACTCGAGGATCTCAAGGAGAAAAAGACCGGAATCATCGAAGGAACCCCCAGCCAGGACGACGAAATCGGCCCTGAGGGAGAGGATGATAACCAAAATGTCAACCCGCACGACGCAGGAAGAGATTTTGGTAAAAATTACAATTTTAAGCCTTACCTTGACAGCTTGACGACTGGACTTAGCTGGGAAAATGCTAAGAAGAGGGCGAAGTGTCATGTTTGTCACAAACACCACGATACTCTTTGGCTCACGGCCTGCAATCACTTCCATTGCGAGACATGCTATATGGAAAAGGCTACGTCTTCCGCTGAGAAAGGAAAGAACAGAACTGTTTGCGGGGTTGAAGGCTGTAACCAGACTTTTAACCACGCCCGGCAATGCAATGGCAATGGCCAGCGCGTGGACGACCAGCCACATGAAACTCGGTCGTCGAAGAAGAGCAAGGAGCGCGCACGGCTGGACAGAGAGGACCTGAAGGATGACTGGTTGTCTCTCAGCGGGGAAGGTGTACTGCCCTCCGCCAAAACACTGGCTATCAAGGCTCAGATCCTGAACTGGATTACGGAAAACCCAGAGATTAAGATCATTGTCTACACTCAGTTTCTCCCCATGTAAGTCCTCCAAAGCAGCCTAGAAAACTTTTGTCTAACATTTGCATAGGGTCCGCATTCTGGCTAGGGTCTGTAAAGAGGAAGGATGGGGTGCGGAACAGGTAAGATTCCAGTGTGGGACGCTCGTTACAACTCCACTCCTTCTTGGGGCCAATGGACCTCCGTAATTATTAGGCAGCTTGAGCTAACGAGTCTTCTAGTACCACGGCAAGCTCTCCTTCACTGCCCGCGACAAGGCTATCGCCAATTTTGCCGACGACCCTGACGTGAGGATACTGCTGGCATCTCTTCGATGCGGAGGAAGCAAGTTTCACTGCCATCCTCCACGTTTCTGAGTACTAACTGGGACTGCAGTTGGCCTCAATCTTACTATGGCGTCCCGCGTTATCATGGTCGATCCTTGGTGGAACTCTGCAGCAGAACAGCAAGCCTTCTGTCGAGTGTTTCGTATTGGCCAAGTGGATTGCACATTCATGACTCGGTTCTGCGTGAGGGACACTGTCGACCAGCGACTCATCGATATGCAGGAGCGGAAGCAAGCAGAGATTGATGAGATTATGGAAGACGATGGCACACGCACGAAAGGGTACGTCCAGTCACTTTACTATCCCCACCTAAGCAGGCATTAACTTTTTAGGCTCGATCTCCGGGAGATTATGCGCCTGTTTGGGCCCATTAGTGAGGATTCCGACGGCAAACCATATATTATTGTCGAAAACCCCAATCCGGCTGGAGGCTTCCATGCAGACGAGGATCACGAGGGCTACGCGGATGATGGGTAAGGAAATGGACTGAAATGAGGTGCAGAAAGGTGCTTGAAGGAAGCTGGGGATCTCTTTCTGAATTTGGGTTGAACTTTTCGGATCTTCTCTAGTTCTCAGGGGGGGTGCCAAAGGGATGGGTTTGGGTGTATCAAATATGCGGCAATCTGGCTAGGTTGCCGCCTCCACATCACTTTCAGGATCTCTGCTTCCGGCTTTCAGTTCGACAGACATAAAAAATAAAAGTGTATTATATGTATATGGTGGAGCTCTCATTTAGTGACCGATGAAAGAGATGATCACGGGACCTCCCATTTGTCAGCGGCCAAGGTCCACTTATCTCGACCAATCAGCAGGGGGCAAAAGCAACCCACCTTCTCGAGGGAGCGGACTGCTATCTGCTGCAAATGCGTGGGAGGCGTCGATATGGCCCCTTCAGCAGCCTGCTCCTTCTTCTCGGCGACATCATGACACTGAAACCGACATGGAGGCGAATATAGACCTTCCGACACGCGACACGCCGCCCAAGGGCCGCAGAAAAGGCAAGAATAACGACAGAGACGGTATTCAGGACGATGGCTCAAAGAAGAGGCGCTGTATATCAAGCGCGTGCGTGCCATGCCGTAAGCGAAAGTCCAAGGTGCGATATCTCCGCTACTTGCCCTATCTTTCCTGGAGAAATGCATACTAATCGTGCTGTTGCGCACAGTGCGACGGAACGACCCCCGCTTGCTCCGCGTGCGCCGCTGTCTACAATACCGAATGTGTCTACGACCCCAATTCGGACCATCGCCGTAAAGGCGTGTACCGAAAGGACCTCGATAGCTTGAAAACACGCAACACGACACTACACACTCTCATCCAGGCCATCTTGAACTACCCGGAAGATGAGGTGGCGGAACTGGTGCGGCAAATCCGAACATGCGAGAGCTTGGACGCCATGGCCGATGCGATTACCGCGAAAGAGAATGGAGAGGACGTGCCGGACGATGATATCCCCGTGCGCTCCTCCAACCCCCCACCAGGACCGACCACCGTGCCGACGTTCGAGAAACACTTGTCAGGAAAGATGGGAGAGCTGAGGCTGGAAGACGGCTCAACCCGCTACATCGGCGGGACCTCCCACTTGATCTATCTGGGAGCGGGCAGCGACACAGGCGACCATGACCTGGCCTTGTCGAACGCAGAGCAATACCCGCAGCAGGAGCACCCGCTCACTTCCTGGACGACTGTCACTTCCGACCCGGACCTTGTGATGCACCTTATTAATATGTACTTTTGCTGGCATTATACCTTCTTCACGACTCTCTCTAAAACCCTGTTCCTCCGCGACTTCAAACTGGGGAAACCGCCGCCAGGCTCAAGGCGCAATTACTGTACCCCTTTGCTGGTCAACGCTATGCTGGCGCTGGGATGCCACTTCACGTCCCGGCCGGAGTCACAGGCTGTGCGTGGCGACTCTGCCACTGCAGGAGACCATTTCTTCAAAGAAGCGAAAAGACTCATCCTCGAAGGAGACTTGCACGAGGTGCCTACTCTGACGACAGTACAAGCCTTGGCACTCATGTCGGTCAGAGAAGCAGGCTGCGGACGGGAGGCAAAAGGGTGGGTATACAGTGGCATGAGCTTTAGAATGGCATGCGATCTCGGTCTCAATTTAGATTCGGGCGGCATGCAATTCAGTAAAGCAATAGACGAGAATGAGGAAGACGCGCGTAGGATCACGTTCTGGGGTTGTTTTCTGTTTGACAAGTACGCTCTGGTGCCCCTAACGCTATCCAATGCGGCTTCTAACTTGATGCAGATGTTGGTCGAACTATCTCGGACGTCTCCCCCAGCTCCCCAGTACCATTGTAACTGTCCCTAAGTTCGAAGTCTTTCCCAGCGAGGAATCGGAGATTTGGTCCGCCTATACGGATTCTGGTTTCAACCAAGCCCATGCACAGCCGTCAAGAACGAGAGCAGTAAGATGCCTATGCCATTGCCTCCAAGATCATCTTCTAGTTTTCTAACTCCTTACAGGTAGCACTGCAGATTTCGACCCTTTGCGGCATATCCAGCGATCTCATGAACTTCTTCTACAATCCGATCGATATGGACAAAGCCAAGGGCAAACAAGCGGAGCTTAAGAAGCTTAGCGAAATCCACCAGCGACTAGAGACATGGAAGCGCGAGCTCCCGAAAGAACTAGAGCCGAAAGAAGGAGGGCTGCCAAGTATGCTGGTAATGCAGTAAGTAGATGCCACCTATAGCACACATGTCTTGGTGTTAACACATCGCAGCATGTTCTTCCAATTGCTCTACATCCACCTGTTCCGGCCATTCCTCAAATACAATCCGAACAACTCGCCGCTTCCAGCGCACGTGTCCCCGCGGAAACTCTGCACCAACGCGGCTCAATCGATATCGAAACTCCTCCGATTATACAAGCGGTCTCACGGTCTGAGACAGATTTGTAACATAGCCGTCTACATAGCTCATTCGGCATGTACGATCCACCTTCTCAATCTTCCGGAGAAGAACGCCAAGAGAGACATCATCCACGGTGTCAAACATTTGGAGGAGATAGCAGAGAGCTGGCTCTGCGCTCGGCGGACACTCGGCATCTTCAGCGTCCTCGCAAAGAAGTGGAAGGTTGAGTTGCCGGAAGAAGCGACAACGGTCCTTGCACGCACAGATGCCAAGTTCGGACGCTACGATGAAATCACCTCTCCGAAATCAACTGCGTCTGAGTCCGAACACCTTTCCGAGCGAGGTGCAAGCTTGCCGGCAGCTTCACCACTTCAGCCGTATAGTATGCCAATGACGAGCGCCGCTTCGACCGCTTTCTTCACCACCCCGAACATGCCCATGAACTCCCTCGCCGCTGTATCCGAAGCCAAACCTCGCCCCTCGGAAGCCCTCTCCCTCCCTCCAAACGACTCCTCCACACTCGCCTATCCCCGCGCGGCCCGCGATCCGGCCACACCCGCCAGCTCTGCCGCCGGCCCTACAGGTCCGCGCCAATCGTTCGATGCCAGCAGCACGACCGGCAACTCCCCCAGTCACCTCTTCGGCGGCGTCGAGCAGCTCCTGCGGGAAGGCGAGAACTGGTGGATCCGCGACCAGACGCAACTGGCCAGCGGCTTCGGCAACTGGGGCGATTTCTCTGCCGGAGACCTTGCTCTGCTCGAGTCCACGGCTGGATCCCTGGGGGCAAGTCCCGGTGGGATGGGTGCATCGGCGGGCGCTGCCGTCAATGGCGGGTATAACCAGTTAAACCCGGTGATGGAGATCAACGGAGGGGGTGCTGGTGGGGTGGGCGCTACGGGGGCTGGCCTGAACGGGAATCTCAATGCGAGCGCAAACGGCAATTTGAATGGGCTGAACGGGCTCGGTGGGATGCAAGGGTATGGAGGGGCGCTCAATTCGTACAACGAGCAGGAGTGGTATCAGTGAGTCAGAAGGTTAGATGGGGCATGGTTGCGTTGCATAGATGGGGTATGGGAGAATGGACGGAAACGGAGATATGGCGTTCTTCGGGATATCAACACGGATTAACGACTCTCGGCTTGTGTATGTCTTTTTGGGCGGTTCCGATTCGCAGCTATATCCAGGATGGGACGGGATGGACCGCTGCCGTGCGCGGGACACAAAGGGCGTTCATGTATGTCAGATGTTGGATTTGATTTTAAATCTTGTACCGGTGAGTAGAGGCGGAATCGGGTCTGTTCCCTGTTCAGGCTTTTTTTCGTGCTAGAAGGAAAGATTGGGGTTTCTCCTAGGAGTCAGATATTTAAGTAAGTAGGTGAACCGGCTGGAGGGTTCCAATATATGCACGTGGACGAACAAGATCTTTCATACATGCATCCCCACAGAACAAGACTTTGCTTGATTATATGCTTAAATCTAGGCTTTGTCCATGGTTCTTCTATAGCTGCGCAGGACGCCGAATTGGGAACCATCGACTTGTGAAGCTGTCACATCCAACGATGATCACGTGATGAGATATTTTCTAACGCACATGATGAAAATAGGGCCTACTGTGATAGCGAAAAAGAAAACCTCAAAAGCTGAGCGGTCTCAATTGGGTGGAGATATGGGAAGAGCCTGACACTAACTTCAGTGGATGATTCTACCGTCGTACCATACTGTGTAGATATAAGTCGCACCGGTGAAGCGCTTCGCTTTCCGACGGCCAATTGCGGCCAATGGCTGGGGTGATGCGAACCCCACTAGTGATAGCCTCAGCCTTTTAACTCTGCATCAATTCGACAAGAGTATCTTCTTTCCTTGCTTTTGTAACTGTAAAGCTTTGAGGTTGCTTCGATTACGTTGAGATTTGTTCGGATTTCCAGCGTTGACATTATGTCCGAAGTACGCATTGTCGTGGCTGGGTAAGTACTTGACACAATTCTCTCAGCCTTGGGCTTCAAGAGATGGATCCAAATGTTGTACCTGGAGAAGTGATCTGATTGCTTTGAGAGAGTGGCCATTTGCCTGTCTTCTGAGTCTTTTCCTTCCCTATTTCCCTTTTCCTCCCATTCAATTTCTTTTTCGTTCCGTTTCAATGATTCCTAGTCTGTCTCCATCATCTTCGATATTGGAAAATGCCTTCTCTAAGTCCTTTTCTATGAATCCTTCCCTCAACTTCAAATTCCCCATTCATACGACTCCCACAGAAAACCAATTCCCCACCAACTAACCCCCTCCCCAGCGCCGGCGTCATCGCGCTCACCACAGCCCTCACCCTCGCCCGCTCCCGCAAACACAACTACATTATCACCGTGCTCTCCAAGCACATGCCCGGTGACTACGACCCCGAGTACGCCTCCCCCTGGGCCGGAGCCAACTACCTCCCCGTCGGCACCCCGGGATCTCTCTTGCAGAAAATGGAGAAAGAGACGTGGCCCGAGCTAGCGAGGATTGTTAAAGAGGTGCCTGAGGCGGGAGTGCATTTCCAGGAGACGATTGTGTATGGGAGGAAGAAGGATGAGGGGACGGCTACGGGAGAGTGGTTTAGGGAGTTGGTGAGGGAGGACGCGTGGTGGAAGGATGTGGTGCCGAATGTAAGTGTTGTACACGTGACTTGTTTTCCACCTCTTCTCCATTCCTTCTCTTCATTCGAGCCCTGAAAGTGGACCTGGGAACCTGAATGCAAAGAATCGAGGAAGTTCAGAATACTGACCTCACCCCCCAGTTCCGCAACCTCCCCCGCTCAGAGCTTCCCGCCGACTGCTCATCCGGCACTTCCTTCACCTCCGTCTGCATCAACACCGCCGTCTACCTCCCCTGGCTCCTGGGCCAATGCCTCAAACACGGCGTCGTCTTCCAGCGCGCCATCCTCCCCTCCCTTTCCGCCGCCCGATCCCTCCACCACTCCGGGAAACCCGCAGACATCATCGTCAACTGCACGGGTCTCGGTGCCGCCACCTTGACCGACGTCAAAGACACGAATGTATATCCCGCCCGCGGCCAAATCGTGCTGGTCCGGAACGAGCCAGGCGCCATGTACACCGTCAGCGGCACCGACGACGGGCCCGAAGAGGCGACGTACATCATGCAGCGCGCGGCGGGCGGCGGCACCATCCTGGGCGGCTGCCTGCAAGCGGGGAACTGGGAGTCGGCGGCGGATCCGAATCTCGCGAACCGCATCATGCAGCGCAGTGTGGAGCTGTGTCCGGCGCTGGTGCCGAAGACGGGGAAGGTGACGGAGTTGAGTGTGATTCGGCATGGTGTGGGGTTGAGGCCGATGAGGAAGGGAGGGCCGAGGGTGGAGAGGGAGAGGGTCGGGGGGAAGGATGGGGGCTGGGTGGTGCATCAGTATGGGCATGGGGGGTATGGGTACCAGAGTAGTTGGGGGAGTGCGTGGGAGGCGGAGAGGTTGGTCGAGAGGATTTTGGGGGAGAAGGCGAGGCTGTAGATGGACCACGGCATGCATGTGAGGAGTTAGGATGGACTGTTGAGCATTGCATATTAGTTGCATATTAGATATTCAGAATTACGGTGTTGTACAGATCGCTCGCGGAGTTTCAGTATCTTTTTGGTGGACCAACACGTCCGTCTTAATGCCAGGATGCACCGTCTATCAACTCCCTCTATGGTCTCCGTCACTCTTTAAAACTTTCCAATCAGCAGATTGCCAATCATCTCTCTCCCAGTAATATACGCGGTCCTCCACAGCGTCGGGAAGTCCAGCGTACTCGAGAAAGCTACATACCTGTCAGTCATCTCTTCACACACAACCGTGAACCCAGGAATGTTCGACACGGGAAACCCCGGGAAAAGAGAGCACACTTACTATCAGCGAAGCCGAACCCAAGCATAGGCGGGATCCAACCCCTGGCATACTCGAGCGCAAAGCAGGCGTTCTCCATCTTGTACTGCTTGACGTCTCCTCTCCGGAGATGATGGACGCTTCCCGGGGGGTAGACCTCCGGCGTGTAGACGCCTGGACCTGGGGCATAGGCAAGTTGAGTACCAGAGAGGATGTGGAAGTAGTCGTCGGCGGTGTGGCGGCCGGTGTGGCCTTCGGTGCCGGTTGCAGAGCCTAGGGGGCGGTGGTGTTAGAGGGTGGGATGGACTGTGAGAGAAGGGAATTGAAGTGGGACGTTCATGATGCGCTGGAGGGTGAGGGCGGAAAGATTGTTGACGAGAGGGGACGGAAGGGAAGGGTAGAAAGAAGGATGGGGCTGGGATGGTATCACGGAGAAGACATAAATGACGAAAATGAAAAATGAAATGAAACAAAAATAGAACGTGAGACCATCATAAGTCAAGGTAGCAGGCAACAACCAACCCTCAAAATAGAAGATACAAAGAACGTCAAACGAATAACGAAACCCCAAGGACTCACCGAAAATAATCAAATATTCCGTCACACTCGCATGCAAAATCCACATCGCCCCCATCGCACCCCCGGCATTATTAAACACCCACTCCTCCTCGACATTCACGTGAGCCTTCGTCTCCTCCCTCTGGCGCAAATCATCGACAATGTACTTCACGATGGCAGCGGTGTCGTTGCCATGTTTCAAGATCGCGGCCTGCGACACGGCGTGCAGCTGCTCCGGGTTGAAGATGTAGAAGGACTCGAGGCGCGAGTCCAGAGCGTAGTAAAGGGTGGTTAGGAGAGGGAGGAGGATGGCGAGGAGTTTGAGTACGGCACGCATCTTTGGCTTTTCAGGGGTTGGAAGAAGGCTGAACGATTGATGAATCGGAAGAAAAGAAGAGAGGATCCCTGGAAACGGGAAATGGGAAAAGAGAAAAGGGGGAAGGCGGAGATAAATGAAGCGAACAACCTCAACACTCGAGAAAACGACTGACGTGAAGCTATGCGATTCTTTTATATTTCCATATCCGACGGCGCGAAGATTTGTTTCCTGGGGGCTTAAAGGGGAAATTAGTCTGGGCGAAGCTAAACGCGCGGCCCGAAGACAAGGGAAATCAGTCCATGCGGCATGGGTCTTGGCAGCCAAGCATTTCTCTCATCCCGATGAATGTTCTCTGGTAACTGTGGGGGGTGGAAGGTATACACAGTAATGATGAGCGTAGAGGGAAGAGGGAGCGCTTGAACCTGTATCCCATTGATCTTTTGATTATGATCACGATGGAAGAGATATACTTCTGAGCAGACACCACTACATGACACATTCACGAAGACAGACCATTGAAATTTGAAGCATTGATTGGATAGAGGCATCTATCTGGATAAACCCACCGAGTGCATTGCAAACCCAGATCCGCATCCTGTGAATCGCCTCCACATTGACCGTAGTTGCTACGAGTGCAAACAATAGTGAGAGAGAGGGGACGTTGACCCGCTTCTAACAGAAGCTTGCAACATCCAGACAAGCAAGAACATGCCTAACCGGAACCGAATCAAGACGTTGTGCAACGGCCTGTAATTATTCCCATCATCGAATGTGATTGAGAACCGGAACCAGACTGCCTGGTGTAGTTCAGGCAGACAGTGGCAAGAAGAAGTGCAATAAAAACATGTGCTGCAAAATGAACCCATGGAGAGTTCATTGATACCCAGATACCTGGACACCTTTCATCATGTGCTGAGGCCAGAGGACCGTGGTCAAGACAAACAAGCCAAACGCCTTCTATCCGACGAGGAACTAATGCGTCCGTTGCGATAGATCGGTTCAGCGTCTTTAGAAGCCATGACTTCAATGGACTGTATCGGTGCGGCGAGACCAAGTTTGGCCGGAGCGGTTGCCGGTCCACCCGTTGCCGCCAGATGGCCGAGCGGTATTGTTGGCATTGGAACCTTGCCCCTGATAGTTGGAGGGCTTGCGAGGACGGGGACCATTGCCGGTGTTGGCTCCTCCATTGTTCGAGTTGTAGCTGTTGCGCTTGGGACCCCTGGGCCCGGCATTCCTACGCTGGTCGCGCTTCTTCGGCATGGTCTTCGTGATAGGCGAACGCATACCAGCCAGGCGGATGTTGACGTTGATAGTGTCGGCATTGCGATCATGCTCGACAACGTTGAAGATGGTCTTCGTCGTGACCTCGAGGCCTCGGGGATTGCGGAAGCTGGTTCGAAGTCCGGGGCTGCTGACCGGTGGCTCGCCAGCGGCCAGATGAGGCACCTGCGGGACCTTGACAACAGGAAGTGAGCCGAACTCGCGCTCTTCGAGCATCATGATCTCAGCGCTGGAACGCGTGGTGACATCCTTGAGGGTCTCATCACTGGTCTTCTTGACAACGGCGGACGGCAACGACACCGTGGCGGCGGCCTGAACCTCGCGAACCTCGAGCGGAGCCTTTGAAGAGGCAGCCACAGCGAGCGCGCCTGGCTTGGGAGAACCAGCGGACTGGACTGGAGCAGCGGCATTGGCAGGAGTAGCCGGAGAGGCAGCTTGTGGCTCGGCCCAAAGCCTGTTGAAGCGAGCCTGCCACTCGGGGTCCAATGCCAATGGTCTAGCACCAATACCCATGCGCACCCCGGAGGGCCTGCTAGGCATGCTCACCGGGCCCTGAGGAGGAGTCAATATCATGTTGTCCACAGCTGGCGGGAGGCGCACCGTTGGAGTCGGCTTGGGGAACCGGACCACAGGTCGAGCAGAGCCCGTCTCATAGACTGGGTGATTCTCAATCTCAGGCGGCGGAGGAGGCGGGGAATCAGACTTGTTAGCCTGGGGAGCGGGCTGCGCAGCTGCCTCAGCGGCCCTGGGGAAGAAGCGGGAAGACCTTCCAGCCGTGTTGTTGGCAAGGGTCGGAGCGGGGCCCTCATTCGCGGCGCCAGCGATACCCTCAGCGCGGACGGGTTGAGCGGGTTCGGGCTTGCCTGCATTGGCGGCGGCCGCGGCGGTCGGAGCGACCTTGGTGTGAAGAGTGGCCTGCGACTGACCCTTCTGATCGGTATAGGTCTCGCGGATCTCGGGCCTGAATGACTTTCCGCCCATGCGCTCAAAGTTTGCAACGTTCTTCTCCATGGTGGCGATGTCGTCGCGACGAATGGCAGCAGCGAAGTTGCCCCAGCCGCCGGCGACTGGAGGCGCGATCGGACCGGGCTTCTTTGGGGCAGCGGCAAGTTGCGGGCCCGTCATGGTTTCGACTTTAGTAGCCATTGTTGGTTGAGCGAAAGGTGGATTGGGTGAAGTCTGTTGTGAAGCTGAAGGTTTGATGGGTGGTGGCAAGCCAAGTGAAGGTGCTTGCCCTGGCTGCTGAGATTGGGAAGGAAGCGGTGGAGGACTCGGGCGCGCTTGACCACGGTTGTAAGTGAGATCGAAGTTGCCGTTTCCGAGAGCTCTGTCTTTCGATTGCGGGGGGCCCCAGACGTTGGATGCCCAAGAACGAGGTTGCTGTGGAAGAGTAGAGGACCAAACTGATGGTGTAGGCTGGGAAGGCTTCAGAGATTGTGAGGTGTTGAGGGAAGATTTTTCGGGCGGGGGAGGACGACTTTTATCTGCCGCCAGCCCGCTATTGTCCTTATTCTTGCTATTATCCCCGGCGAGTGAAGAGGGTGGCTGGGGTTTGATCGAGGGTGGTGAAGGTGAAGTCGGAGGTTGAGCGGCGGCGCTCGGGCTAATCCGACCCTTCACAGGTGACGGGCTTGGCCTGGGCACCTCTGCTCCGCGGGCAGGCCTGACAACACCGCCCTCACCAGCATGCGTTTGTTTCCTCACCGGGTGCGGCTGGTGCACCTTCATCATGCCATACTGAGCGACTTCACCCTCCGACTTCGGCACAGGCGGCTTGGGAGGCGACTGCACAACAGCAGGGACAGCTGCTGCCTTCTGCGGAGACCTCTCCTCAGAGCGCGACGGAGAAGCCTCTTTAGACTTCGGCTTCAAATCGTCGGCAAGGCCCATGGCTTCAAGCTTCTTGCGCAATCGTTCCTTTCTCGCCGCCTCTTCCTGCTCCTCCTTCTCCCGTTCTTTTTGCTTTGCCAGCCGGGCGCGCTCCAGCTTCTCACGCATCAATCTGTTCTGAACCTCGACCGCGGTCTCAGTTGGGACCACATGGGTCGGGACAGTGCCTTCGTGAGTCCCTGCAGAGGCGATAGAGCCGTAAGGCGATACCGGCTGCACATTGGCCATGCGAGGTGACACCCTCTGTTGCCATGCTCCCTGTTGATCTGCGATAGCGTGCTGTGTCTCACTGAGGGGGCCCTTGTGAGCAAGATCTGGTCGCGCCATGCCCGGGCTGACAGCTTCTGCGCCATTGATGGTGTGCGAGTCTCTCCGTGGCATGTTGAGAGGCATGCCGGGATGATCTGGTCCTCGTCGATCCATGAACATCCTTCCGCTTCCTCCGCTGACATTGGACGAGGTGCGCCTACGGCCCCACGCAGGAGCGTCGGCACTGGTGCGCGATGTTTGGAACGCCGCCGACGGCTCCGCTGGACCTTCTTGCGGAGGACGCTGGAGGAGCGACGGCTGGTGTCGAGGGCCACTGTCGCGGAAAGACCCACGGCGCATCTCACTGACCGGTTCATAACGCCCGCTCTGGGAGTTGAATAGCTCCCTGCTACCACGGTCATCCCGCCACGATCTATTGAAGTCGTCCGGCGCCATTTCTCGAGTGGGGAAGTGTGGATGCCCTGCATCGTAACCATGAGGTTCTCGCTGCGGATATCGAGGAGGTGGATGGTGTTGTACAGGGGGATTGATCTGTATGGGCGAGACCTTGTCAACCGGGGGTAAGGGGGCCCAGGGAGACTTCACCGCCGCTCCCGCTGATGGTTTTGCTACCAGTGTGGGCTTTTCTGGCTGCCCCTTAAGCACCAGACTGGATTTCGCTGCGGTTGTTTGTGCATGTGCGCCGGGTTTGAGGATCGTCTTGGTACCGGTAGTCGAAGTAGGTCGCTGAGAGCTGGTAACCGTAGTGGGAACCGGCTTGGCTACCTCTGCTGGCGCCTCCTTCTTGCTCACACTCTTGATCTCTTCTACTGGAGGCGGTTTGGTCTCAACGGCAGCGGTGGCTAAGGAGGATTTGGTGCCGTCCGCCCATTGTACCGTATCCGGCGCCCAATCGTCCTCGTCTTCGTCAATATCCGCCCACTTCGCTTCTTTGCTAGACTCGTCCGCTTGCAAACGGGTGGCCAAATGAATTCCATATTGCTGTTTGAGCTCTTCGTCTGTGAATTGTTTCGGGGGTGGCGGAGGCACAGGTTGGTTCTTGTTCCACACCTTGCTGGCATCCGGCCCAGCACCCAATCCGTTAGCTTTGGACAGACCCGAGCGAGAGATGTTTCCAAGACCGCTTCCTGACTTGGCCACCAATCTCGGTTTCGCTGTCGGTTGCGTTGTGGTACTGGTCTGTCCCACTCCTGAAGTCTTATCCCCGGGTCGCGCGGTTGGTGTAGAAACAGCAGATTTGGCCAGAAAGTTCTTGGTCACAGATACGGATTTGAAGGAAGGGGGTTTCTTCAAGGAACTCGTTCGCAGGTGGCCCGCGTCGCGCTTCGTCTGGTCTACGCTTCCAGGACGGCTGATATCGGTATCTGAGGCACCACTGCCCTCTCCGGCTGTCTGATGTGCTGAGGAGTCCTCCGGCGCAGACTGCTCCCCCGAATCCCCATTAAGGAGTGCTTCCTTCGTATCGGCCGTCGTGGTTGCAGCGTTCGGCTCCTTATCCGACCCCTTCGAAGGGTTCTACTCTCTGTCAATATAACGTCCCACGGCGGAGAACGTCCGACTTACGCCCGGCGCATCTGAACGAGCCTGCTCCGGCTTATCTGTCCCAGTTCCAGCGCCCCCTTCTGTTCTAGCTCCATTCTCGGTTTTCGTGTCTGTGGATTGTGGTTTGGCGTTCGGGGGTTCCGAGGGCGCCTTGCCGTCGCCGGCGGGAGTGTTGGTAGACGTCGCAGTATCGTCGATGGGCGAGGGGCCACCCATCGACTGTGCTTCCTTTACCACATCGTGGGTGATCTGCTCTGCCATAACAATTTGCGTAACTGTATCGGCAGTAATAAGATTCCGTCAGAAAGCTGTTCCTAGATATGCGCTCAAAGGTCAAGGGTCCCGACGCTGGCAGCCGTGCGGGTGGCGCCAAAACGCTTAAGAAGCCCTTGTTCCGAGGAATGGCAAATGTAGATAGAAAAGGTCTATTTACCTATTGTCAGGTTCTAAGAGTCGCCACGAGGAAGAGGAGGCGCTTCCGCAGAAACGTCGACTGCTTGATGCTGCGGAGAAGCTAGCGCGGGTGTTGGCGGCGGAGGTTCGCCTTCGACGTGGACGGCGGAGCTTGTAGCGGGGATGATAGGGGCCTTTCTTGCGTGGGGATAGGCGTCAGGGGCGAAGAAAATGAAAAAGGAAAGGCCTTCTATATTTGGCGGCCGCTGTTCCGAGGCGGGAGGTGATGGGTAGTATGCTGTAGGCACAGGAGGAAGCAACGAGGTGCCGTGTCAAAAGAGACATCACGGGCCAGCAGGTCTTGGCAACCTTAAAGCGGCCATTGCCTCTCGGTTCGCGTGGTTTCGCGCCGGAACCAACAGAGTCGGTGCGAATAGGATTATAGGTCTATCTAGAAGGTCACAGGAACATCCGTTGGGACCCAGCAAAAACATCAAGGCAGCTTTGGGGTGTGGGTGAAGTTCCATGTTTCATCCATGGATCGCTATCGTCATTGCGCCACACTTGAACGCAGCCACACGACATCAAGATATTGTGGCCAGCTGCGATAGTCATCGCCCACAAGAGAGGTAGAGATAATCAGGGAGAAATACACAAAGAGATATCTGCGGGTCCATCGAAACTCTAGTTTGAACTGCTACATGCTATATGTACACATGCCGTTTACGCCTAACTCTCTCGGCTTTTCTCATGTGGTATCGCACCCGTCTAATGAGCATTGTTCTTGTGGTGGCCTAGTGGTTATCAGTCAGCACCGCGCTCATGTGATCCTCGTAAAGGCGACTTACGCAGATGGAAGTAGTAGTTCTGCGCGTAACCGAGGAGGGTCAGGACAACGATGGCGTGGACGAGGGCTGAAGAGTTTGGTCAGCGAAATGTCTCGTCTCAACGCATGCAGACAGTACTCACGCTTTGCGGAGGCGTTCTTGCCGAAGTAGGCCTTCTGGTAACGTCCGAAGATGCCCTTGGCCTCACGCTCGGGAGCCGGTCCACGAGGCAGCTTCTCGTAGAAGCTCACGACCTTCTGCATGCGCACGGCATTGGGCGATGCTCCAATAGCCTTGATTCCACGTCAGTACTGTTATCAATCCTCGGTCATGGCGCCGCTTGGATTCCGCGGTCGAACGGGGGAGGAAACGGGTCGGCGCAGGGCATCGGGATCATCAAGGAGAGAATGGAGGAATTCTTACATTGGGAGAAGCAACCTGCGGAACATGGTTAGCATGACAGTAATGATCAATGGACGTCTCAATCGTACCTTGGGAGGGATGAGGGTCGAGAGACCGCGCGTCTGAATGAAACTCATCTTGACGGCTGCACAGCAGTCAGCATCAATTGAAATCGTATCGGCGAGAAACCTCGATCGGGAGGCTGTACCTGTGCTGGCAAGATGGCGGACGGGGAGGTGGGCGTGGGGAAGGTGGATGTGAGGATGTTGAAGCCGAAGCGTCGCAGAAATGCACGGCTTAGTCATCGGCGTAGCTTGCATCGCGGGCAGCTCAACCTCACCTCCACTTACTACAAGCCCCTCCGACTTCGACACCACTTCTCTGCCCGCACACCATGTCAGCCCTGTGCAGGCCAATTGCATCCCGAGTGCAGCTGGCTGCGTTGCGGTCATCCGCTGCGAGGGTAATCGTGCCCCAGCGACGAAACTACGCCAAGGACGTGCAGGAGACGACGCCAGAAGATGCACCTGGTGCCCGCGCGACTTCGGATTCGACCCAGATCAGAGAGCAGAGCGCGGCGGAGGGAATGAGGCAGCACCAGCCGGATTACAATGTTGCGGTGGACTACAGGACATCGTGCGCCGTCCCGACTGTGCTTCCCTGAGCATAACACACTGACATCATTCAGGAACTTCTCCCCAATCCCTAAGCGTGTCATGGATGGCAGTGAGCCAGGCGAGTCTGTCGCTGCCGCAGTTCTGTCTGGCGCGCCTGTCGACCTCCAGGCCCGCACGGTCCGGTACGCTTCTCACATCACTCTTGGAGAGTGATAGACTGACAAGAACAGCATCTACCGTCCCACCAAGGCCGCGACACAGTCCGGTGACTGGCACTCGCACCACTGGCTTATGGACTGGGATCCGCTCCCCAAGGGCCACAGATGGGAGAATCCTCTGATGGGCTGGCAGTCGAGCGCCGATTTCATGAACGGACACCGCATCCAGTTCAAGACGAAAGAAGACGCCATCAACTTCGCGAACAAGCAGGGCTACGAGTACTTTGTACAAGAACCGAACGAGCGAAGATTCGTGCCGAAGGCTTACGCCAACAATTTCCTGCATTCGCCGAAGAAGCTGAAGATGATCCGGACGAAGTAAAGGAGGAGGACAGCACCGGTTTGGGGGTTGGAAGGAGATGGAGATGAGCGAAGCGAATGTGTTCTGTACATATCAAGGTCCAAGTATAAGCCTTTTCTTTTTATTTTCCTCTTTTTTTTCAGCACATTTGCTAGCGGTGACCGCGCATCTCTGAGCTGCCAACTCGGAGGTGTATGCATTGTGCTTGCACTCTTGTCGTGATGTACTGAACTGCTCGGGTTTCCGGCCTCGTGCTCCACGCCTGCCAAGTGTGCGAGTAGAGACTGTTTGCCTGTGCATGTGGTCGAATGGAGCGTGACTGCTGAGGAGGGCCCCGTTCCTCTTCCGCAAGTGATTCGCTCAACCATCAATCGGAGGACTTTGGAGCACGGTTCAATTCCCAAACTTGGAACCGAACATGGCCGTGTACTGTGTACGACCTGGCTAGGCCCGGGATGGCACATGTGCAACCATGCCTCACACCGCTGAGAATGTTCTCTCTTGGACGTCGGCTTCTGTCTTCGGCTCTTAGACATGCTGTCTGCGACCTCCTTCAAGAGCTCCTTGCACCTCGGATCGACCATAGACCTCAAGAATGCGTGGGAAGAATACTGCGATGTCGACACCATCCCTATGCCTGAATCCTCCGGAATGAATGCGACGTAAATGCATCCCGAACCAGCACGCTTCGCGGCGTCCCGCTCACTCCAAGGTATGGCCATCGCGCACCTGCTGAATCGGAATCGCACATCTGGTCCACCCCCCTGAACCGCATCTTGTTCCACTCTCACTGTTCGCTCTCTTTCATTTCGCTTCCCATATAGCATCATCTCTCAGCACACGTCCGTTTCTCTTTCTCTTCGTCCTCCTCCTCGCTTTCTTCTGAAATGTGCGGAAGCGTCTCTCCCCTTTCCCCTTCCATGTCTTCGTCCCACATTTTGCATTCCCCTACTCTTTTCTCTTTCACTACAGATCGTGTCCCCGTGTTGTCGGGAAAACACCTCGCTCAGATGTCGTCGTTTCCCAGCATTCGTATTTCCCGGTGCTTCCCTTCGTTTCTTTCCATCCCCAGTCTTCCACATGTCATTCTTCCTGTGTCCTACCCATCTCAAGACAGGTGTGCCAGCATGCGTAGCCATTCCGCCCCGTTAGGATGGAAGCTTGCTCAGGATTATCCCATCCTCCCTGGAGCCATGGAGCTATGCCAGCTGCCGTGTTTCCGGACGACGTTGGGATTCTGCTGTCCTTCCGCGATTCTTTCATGTCCGGTTCCAAATATGGTCCTAGGGATTCCGACATGGCCTGGGCAGCCCGTAACCACAAGGCTACTCAACTGCTTGCTCGACTCGGGAATTTCTGTTCTTCCAGGCCTCTTGTTGGCCGTTCCTTGAGCGTGGTCCGGCCATATGCTCAGCAGCTCGTAACTACAAGGCTACTTGACTGCTTACACGACTCGGGATTCGATGTTCTTCGGGTTGCCTTTGTCTATTCTTAAGTTTGCTCTGGCCATACTCTCAGCAGCTCGTAACTACAAGGCTACTCGACCTTTTACACGACCCCATATGCCGGAATTGTAGGTCGCGTTCCTCCTTCTGTTTTTGTCGTCCAGCTGCGTCCAGGATTCAGGGACACCTACGCCTGCTGCCAGTCGCGACAGGTTCGTCCCGGTGTCCCCGATTGTGGTCCTGAGCAAACCAAAGTACCAGCAGTCATGCCGTCTCATGCTTCCGCTTTGCCTGAACCGGGTTATGTGTGCTCTGTGGCCGCGGCGCCTGCGCTTCGGGACTCGATTGGGTCGTCGACGGACCGAGGGACCAAAGGGGGCCTGTTAAGAGAGATCATTAGTACCTGCTGCTGTATTGGAAGACGTCGGAGTAGGCTCGCCAAAGGCAAGAATGGTATGTCCCTGCGTGGTGACGCCCATGGGATATCATCGTACCTTTGTCATCGAAGGAGTCCCGCCTCGAACCCCAGAAGCTCGAAGCTCAGGAAGAGGGCCTTTGAGTCTATGCCGAATGGTCCACGTTGAACAGATCTCGGCTTCGAGAATGTGTAGAAGAAGGGTCTCGAGTCGGGACTTGCGGAGTCTGTGCTCGCGAGGTTCGACGATGGTCTGCGGTTGCGGAGGGTTAAGAAAGTCCTAAAGGGGAGTGATGTCAGTTGTCTGCCAGAGGAAGAGGAGGGTCTACGCTCTTGAGGGCATGAAGAATTGTGCTGGGATTGACGTCGGCCCGCGCTGGGAGTACACTGGCACCTGCTGTTGGATGCTGCTGTTCTGTCTGTTGAGCTTCTCGTTGCTCGCACTATTCAACCAAGGCTCAAGACCAACCAAACGTCCTGGGAGAGGCGTTGGCGGCCAGGGAGGATGGGTCTCGGTCGGGACATTGCTTGACCCTCCCCGGTGCCGCAGAGAGCGCCCTCCAACGCAGCAATTGCTAGGGGAACCCGAACATGATGATGCCGAGAGGAAGACAGTCCCTTCTGGAATACCGCTGCCGTTCCTCCCCGCCCGTTGATCGTGGTGGCCATGCTGGTGTGGTGGGCCCGCTGCGTAGGGGCGCCGCTTGGTCACCGCGGGCTCGGGGAGGGGGGACTCCAAGAGCATAGCAGCACGAGGCAAGAGTTTGGGACATTGGTGACCAGCAGCTTTGGGTTGAGGCTGGCAGCTCCCGATCCTGGCTGCTAGGACTATCACGAGGCCTGTACATGGTTGCGGGGCGCTGTGTGCTCGTCGTCACCGCAAGCAGTCTGTATAGCTTCACACAGGTCACGGGACTTCAAGAGTAGGGGCATGATACTGGGCACGGAGTGAAAGGGTTCGATTTGAATCACAGAAAGCTGCGAGCTGCTTTCAATTACCAGGACGAATATCCCCCGCAGCTGCTCGCCGTGCCTGCGTTCTTCTAGAGCGTCCAGCCACTAGCGTCGTCGCCGTTGTTGATGCTCTGGTGCCGCCGCGGGCCGCCCTTCTGCCTTTCCCCCCTTCCTTTTTAACTTCACCCAAACAACTTTCTCCCTCTCTCTTTCTCCCCACCCTCTCCTCTCCTCGCACACAACCTCCCCATCCAGATCTTCCTCTCATTAAGAGCTTCTTTCCTCCGCCTTCTCCTCCAACGAGGACTCCTTTTCTCTATACCTTCTCGAGTCCGCTCTCGCCGTCTCGCCTCACCACGTCATCGAAGCTGAGAGCAGCACCGTGCAAGTGCCGCATCAGGGTCAGGTAAGCTCATCCCCTACAGCAACAGCAGCTGCATCAGTAGCCTTCTGCTGCTCATCGAAGGGCACTCGTCTCACTTCGGTGCCGGCAGTGCAGGCTTTGCTCCTCAATGACGCTTTGGCTAACATTGCTAGAGTGCAGAAGCTTCTACGCGTCTTCGCACAGTAGATCTGCTCCAGCAGCCAAGTTCAGCTTCGTGCCGTGAAGCCGTTCCGCAACGATGGGCCGCGGTTTCGGCTACGATATCAGTGAGGACCGCAACGGTGTCATCGCCGGACACAAGCGCGCTAAGGAAGAGAAGGCTGTAAGTATTCCGTTGCCTCTTTTCTTCATGTCTCACCTGCTAACATGTGTACCTACTAGATCAAGGACGAGGAAGCTAGGGTCGCTGCCCTCGAGGCCAAGGCCGCTCAAGATCTCCTCAAGCGACGCGCCTACTCGCGCACTAAGGCTGCCGAGAGGCGTCAGAAAGAACGTGACCGAAAGGTCCAACTTCGCGTCAAGAAGGAGTTCGACGACGCCGCCGCCAACTTGGCGGCCATCTTCAACGCAGGCAAGACGGAGACTGGCTTGAGTGGCGAGAACGAGGCTTCAGGAATGCTCCCAACCATCAAGGAGGAGCAAGAAGAGTTCGACTATCTTCGAAATGACCTCAACGATGACGAAATGGTCGTCGATCGTCGCAAGAACGGCATTGAAGCTCCACCAAACTCCTATGTCGAGGAGTCTCCATTGACCACAGGTGCGTTCACGAACGGCTTTGGTTCGTCCACAGTCCAGAAGAATTCAATGTTTCCCACGGCGCGCCCCGTCATGGGCTCTGGCAGCACCATTGAAGATCCCTTCGCCATCGACTTCAATGACTACTTCAACAACTCTGCTTCCGCCAACGCGTACGCCAATACTAGCGGCGGCACCAACGGCTACATCAACAACTCCACTTTCGTCAACACGTACGCCAATACTAACGGCGGCACCAACGGCTACATCAAGGACGAGGCCATGCAGGCTCGCGACGAGTACGAGAATGCGGCCTTCGAGGAGGCTTTCTTCTTCACCGGCGGGCAGGCTAGTGCTCGCTACAACAACGCCCAGGTTTCCTCTGGTTACCTTTGAGGCACGGACATGGTTCCAGCAGTAAGTCTTTCCATTGTGTGTTCACGAACAGACTATGTACATGAACAAGGCTAACTAGTATGCTAGATGAGCCACTCTGCTCTGCAGAAGTGTTGCTTCTTCTTCTTCTTCTACACGGAATGGGTATGGGTTATTCCCCGGGTATCATGGGTATAATGGGTATCGGTGTTCGATCATCTCATACCCGGCGCAGGATTCGGCTTTTCCTTCGTCTGCATGAGATACCCCAACCATTTCCTTCTGTTCCCTTCCACTATTCACCTTGCTGTCCTTTCTCATGGTGTCTCTGCTGGTTGACGATGAGGTCATTCTCAGCAGTCAACACCTGGAAGACACTCGGTCTAATTTGGGGGTATACACGGTCAGCAATGCAATGCTTATAACAACAATGAAACTCGTCTTTCACGAAATTCTCTTCCCTCATCCCCTGATCTTGGCAAAACACCTCGTGCACCGTGACTGTGACCACTCGCGCCTACTCACCGTGGGAATCAGGTTCGCCAACTCCTTGTAGAAGACGGTGCTCATCTTCCTGTTCCCGCTGTCGTTGGGGTGCTCGCCGTCGTAGGTGTCGGTCGCGACGTTGAAGCCGGCGGCGTTGTCGACGAGGATGACGGGGGATTGCCGCGTGGATTTCTGGGGCGCCCAGGTGGCGATTGCCTTGTTGAGGTCGGTGATGCGGGCGTTTGCGTTGGCGAATTTGTCGGCGGCGATGGGGATGAGGAGGGAGAACTGGTTTCGTCTGGTTAGCAGCGAATTTCCCCACGCCCATCTATGAGGCAAAGATGGAGCTGGTTTAGCGGTAGGGTAACTTACGACGACCCTCACCCTGCCGTTCTCGGCGCGCATCTGGTCGATGATCTTGTCGTACGCGGCGATGGTGTCCGGGACCTTCTTGTTCTGGATCGCGTCGTTGGTGCCGAGGTGGACGAGGACGATGTCGGGTTTCGCGGCGGCGACGATGCCCGGGACGAGGTTCTTGTCGACGTACTCTGCGGCGAGGATGCCCGGGCGGCCCTCGTGGTGGTCGTCGTAGGGGATGCCGCAGTCCTTGCGGGTCGGGGCGTTGCCGACGAAGTTGATGTTGGGGAAGCCGGTGGTGGTCAGGTTGTGGTGGAGGATGGCGCGCCAGCATTCCTGGGGGGGTTGTTAGTTGGGGGAGAGGTAGAG
>JAFHBW010000166.1:0-54917 GCA_019022765.1 Westerdykella sp. P71 | reverse complement strand
CCCCCCCCCCCCCCCCCCCCCCCCCCCCCCCCCCCCCCCCCCCCCCCCCCCCCCCCCCCCCCCCCCCCCCCCCCCCTTTAGAAGAATGGAGGGAGGATATGTAAAATTCAAGACTAGACAAAGGATTACTGCAGATGGAGGAAAGAGTAAGCTTGCTGCTGGCTTGCCTTTACCATCAGGTCAGCGCTATCCAAAATCGGCGAAAACATCTTTTGTGGTTTGTTCAATTCCTCGGATTTGCAAGGGACTAAGCTTGCCTGTACGTTGGGGCGGCTCCAGTCACATATTAAACGTGAGCAATATTGCGTGGGACATGACAAAAGCAAGAGCCTGAGCAGTAGAAGTAGTAGCTAAGGTTACAGCTGATATGCTCGTATTTGGTGGGGGACTTGGGGCCAATTGTGATGACCCATACGTTCATGAAACGGCCCCCAACCCATTCAGGGTGTAACCTCTTAATTACTTGAACAGGTACGGACCCCGATTCGTCGGTCTCTACAGGGAATATCAACCCCAAAAGGGTTGCGATCGTAGGCACGTACCACTCAAATTGCAAATTATGCAGCCCCCAAATATGAAAAATAGACCCCCAAAGCGCAATGTAGGCACATCGAAATCGACTCATGAGCGGCCAGGGACGAGTTTGCTTGAATATAGTGCTGAGCATACCCGTTCGCTTGGTTCATCTTCCTTCGCTTCCACCAGTTCAAACAAGCTTTACGCCCAGCTATGAGCGAGGCGGTTTTGCGGTCAGATATTGCTGCGTTCGACGTGTATACAGGGTTCTGGATCAACTGGAGCCATGGTCAAATCAAAGGGTCAACACTTACAGTCGGCAAGGATACTGGAGGCTTCCTCATAGCGTTCCTTGCTCTGTACGTCAGTGCTTCAGGCCAGAGTCTCTGGAAGCTGGCATGTTTCTTCATACATCGGAAATTCTCGTCTCCGGAACGACAAGATGCGCTTTATCACCAAAGACAGGCAATTCTGCGGAATTCAGAGTCTGCACCTACCGGTGCCTTTGCTCTCCTCTGTACTGCGTATTGTTGGAGGAATATCGCCCAAAGGCCGTGGCGACGCCTCGCCCCGCTGCTCCTGTTCGCGGTGGTCGTGGCTGCAGGAGTCATAATTGCTGGTGAGCGGGAGTCAAAAGGAATTTACGCTAAAGAGATACTTACAAACTCTGATTTACAGGCGTGTTCTCTTCGCAAGTCTCAACGCAGAACGAGTCAAGTGAAGTCCTCCTGAAGGGCTCTAGATGCGCGGTGGTTCCTGCATACGTTTCGGGCTCAGCCGCTGATAAATATATCCAAGATCACATTGCGGCTTACCAAAATTATGCGCTTCAGTGCTACTCGAACGACCACGCCTCCATATCCGACAACTGTCGCTTCTTTGTCAAACCCACACTCCCATATACTGTAGATCGGAACGCTTCATGTCCCTTCGCGGAACAACTGTGCAAACTCAAACAAGGCAACATCGTGATGGACACCGGGTTTCTGGATAGCCATTACGACATGGGAGTGAACGCGCCGCCGAAAGATCGCTTCAAGATACGGAATAGGGTTGCCTGTGCGCCACTGGTCACGGAAGGCCACAGCGAGTACTTTCGAAATGAAGAGAATCCCGCACTGTCGACTATGAGGTACTTCTATGGAAACGCGACGGTCGATGGCCTTTATACAAGAGGAAACGCATCGTTTACCTTTCAAGTGCCTGCAAACTTCTCGACCGATCAGGTGAAAGACTATACACTCTTCCAAGGGTCTACACCTGACTACTACGTCGGCTCACAGAGTTGGTCGCCTAAAAGCCGAATCGAGTACTTCACTCCAATTCCAGAGCTTTTCCGAGAAAAGGACGGAAGTCGTCCGGACCGGGATCTGGACCTCTTCTTCCTGAGCGCTCCGGGAGTGACCTACTTCTCCGAGGTCGATGACCCGTGGTTTTCAGCACATGTCCCTTCAAACTTCTCCTCTATTTTCGATACGGATTACAACGGTACTCCACTATTCACGAGGGACGAACCAGCCGGCGTGGTGGCTTGCACTTCGCAAGTCCAATACTGCAACCCCAACCTGCCAGGCGATCGTGGCTGTGAGCCCATGACGTCGTATGAAACGAGTTTTTACAATGGTTCCGCAACCATATTGCCTGATACCGACCACCTATCAATGAGTTGGGCAAAGAATATATCCATACGGTCGCTCGGTATGCAGATCAGCCTTCCCTTCCAGACCGCCGGCGGCGCCGTGCTACAGGCTCGACGGGGCTTGCGAGTTGGTATGCAGAATGACCCACCACTGCCTGCCAACCAGTGGCAAATTGAGATGGAGCAACTTTACAGAGCGTCCATTGCATCGTACCAATTTGTATTCGCAGAAACAGCGAACGGGCCTTTGACGGATGCAATCTCAGACCAAATCTTGAAACCGATTGACAAGCCGTCCAAGTATATGTGCAAAAACCAGGTAAGGATCATCGTGATAATTACTACTACCTGTCCGGAACTGATCCATTCAAGAAAATCGTCAGCTCCCGTTTCTACTCGTTCAACGTCCTCGGCATGGCCCTTATTCTCGCCATTGGCAGCGCAATCATCGCTCTCGAATATACAATCGAACATATTGTAAACTTCATTGACAGGCGCTGGCGCAGTTCCCACCACGAGAAAACATATGCCCGTCTGGAATGGGCTACAAATTCCACGCTCCAGCTCCAGCGGCTGGCACACGAGGAGCTAGGTCTAGGGACATGGCGCTATTGCGCCGATGCTATCCCTGTTACAGAACCTGGAGAGAAGCTTGCATTGTTGGACGTCACGGATGAGGACCACCCGATATTGATCAGGCCGGGGAGGTGGAGGGGAGGACAGGCGATGCGGTCGGCGACAGGTGAATCACGGAGGGGTCTGATAAGGGAGGATTCAGAGTTTACGCTAACGGAGGTGTCGAGGAGTTCGACCACGGATAAAAAGGGGCCTCCAACGGTGAGGACGCTTCCTGCGTCGCCGCTGAGAGACGGTTAGGCGGAGCTGCTGGACTTCGTTGGGGGCAGCGAATCGCAACTGAATATGAACCAAACAAATCTCTTCCCTGACCCACATTATTTCAAACTGGTGAATCGGGTAAAAGAGCTACTAAAAATGGGTAGCCTGGTTTTGCTCGTCTCTCCCGCTCGTTCCTTATAAGCTCGAAGATCTCCACATCGACTTCACTCTCGAAATTGCAGTTGGAACTACCGTTCTCTGCATACGATACCGTAGACAGTGACGGGTTTACTCTGCTGTCCGCAAGCAGGCATTTGACGATCTGTCTCCTCTCGTAGGTCTCTTTGGGAAAGCGGCACTCTTTCATTGCGGCTGTGATCAGTGGCGTCCGCCCACGGATATCAACGATATTGGGGTCGAGATCATGAAGATCATGACGCCACAGAAGTGTACTAACTCCATATTCCCAGCCGTCTTCCGCTGCAAAGTGTAGTGCAGTCTTTCCTTTCGAGTTACGGAAGTTGACAGATAGTTTGTCTCGCTCGATAAGGAGGTCAAAGCCGACCTTGGTCTGTTCCCAGACGGTATACATCAAGGGACTCCAGTTATCATCCCGACCGCTTGACGGACGACATCCAAACAGCTCTCGTGCTATCTGCTCATCAGGGCAAAACACCGAACTCCAATCTGAATAGAGAGGAAATAGCCGCTCAACTTTGTCGAGCAAGTAACTCGCAATCCCCTGACTTTCGGTTTGTAGTGCGAATAACAAATGCGTACGCCTGTGAGCTTCCCTTACTCCTGACTGCGGATGGTCAACGATGAGTTTGTATATCTCAACGTTGTCTTGACGAAGAGCAGTATGTAGAGCGGTGTGGTCTTCATGATCCCTACGCCAGATATCCAGCTTTGGGACTGATAATAGCCTTCTGCAGATGCCGATATTACCGGTCGCGACCGCCAGATGAAACGCAGTTTGTCGCAAATACGTTTGCGAATTGATAAAATCCTCTCCCAGATTCAATAAAGCGATTACGATTTCTTCAAGGCCACGTGCAGAGGCAATGTGTAGCGGGGTTCTTCCGAGAATGTCATCGCTTAACCCAGGAAACCTCGGAGAATTGATAAAGTCGACAATTTCGTCTTCAGTCAGCGAGAACAGGCTTTCATCATCTAGGCAGTGATGCAACCACGTCCTCCATATATTATCTGGAAATAGATCATCAAGACCCAATAGATCATCAAGACCTTGAGAGCCTCCGGGAATGCCATGAAAGGCATCTTTGGGAACGAAGATAGGGTTTACTATCATCTCATCAGGTATACCCAGGGTCTTCATGTAGGGATTGTCGCGTAATGCTCTGGAAATTTCGACACGGAAGTCCCGAGAAAGATGAAGGTAATCCCAAGTAGCATCGGGTCCCCGTTTCAGCCATTTTAATTGGCATTGCCCCATAGCCTGAAGTAGTTCGCACAGTTTGGCGAATCGGTCTGAGTTAAATGGGAAGCAATTGTCAAAGTCACGGTTAAAGTTACGGTCAAAGTTAGAACATCGTAGCTCGTTCATTATGTAACCAATCCTGCAGGCAATACGCTCAGGGTCTTGGCTTCCAGTCCGAATCATGTCGCTTAGTTGGCTGTCGAGCGGACCTTGGATGGAAAATGCAAGGTCGGCGAGTAAACGGGTTTTCGAGTAAAAATCCGGGCTCCGATCGCACAGGCTAAGGGGGTCGACGTCATCATCTCCATGAAGTGCGAGGAGCAGTTGATTTTCCGGGGAAATTAGGACAGATCTCGCTGCTAGCACCATGTCACGGAAGCATAATGCTAGAATCCTAAGGGCTCGATTAATGTGAAATTCTCATGCAAACGTCAACTTCAGCTTACCAATCATTCCAGGGTTTATCATCATCGCTCATGTGGTCCAATTTGTTCATATTTTGCTGATGTTCTAAGCTGTCAAGGCGGGTCTCTGAAGAGGCGAGTGTGACAATGCCATTCGTTGATGGGCCTGCTGAAGTATCGTCCCTCTGCCCATTGTATTGCAGTGACGTTGTAGTATCTTGACTTGCACTATTCGGGATATCCCTTTGTTTACGCACCTTCCGAGTGCCTTCAGAACATTGTAGTTTCATGCGCGTACATCGGTCGCATTCTTTTGGCCAGATTCTGTTGACGGGCAAACACTAAAACCGTCTCGGATTAGGTCGAAACCCTGGAGGAATAGGAGCGGTTATCTAACCTACCTTCTGCTTGTCAATCCGACATCTGTTACACTTCACATAATGCAGTTCCCTTCTCTTGATATTTCTGGATTCCGTTGCTGTCTCCTGATGTTGGGTGTTCCCGGGTTGACCGACACAGGATAATGCTGTATAGAAATCAGTTTCTTCCAAAATATTGTTGGCTAATTGTGGCCAAGTTAGAAGTTACTCTACTTACATCAGGCCGCCTTGCGCCTAGACTTGTTTCCGGTGCTTTGAATGCCTTTAAAGGACAGTAAGCTCTATGCTTTTGCGGACTGGAGCGACAATTCCCTTACTGTGGGTGTTTGGAGTATGATTGCCCGTGCCTTGCAGCATCTACCTGTATGAAACCTTGATCACGTACCGAGTGGGGGTGCTTCTCAAGGTCCTAGCAGTGGGAGTGTGCTACTTCTAGCACCAACAAGCAAACATTGGAAACACACAAATGCTGTGAAATGTAGGCCCAGAAATTGATAATTTTGCATGAGGAAGGCCTTGAATTTAGACGTCGAAGCAAATTAAAGATAGTAGCCAGCTGCCCGCCTTCAAAGGCGGCAACGGAGACAGCTCAGCCGACCGGGGGACAAGGAGGCGACCAATCTCGCGCTTTTCGCAAAGCCATGAACGACGCGGAGCTGCACTTTTCGCACCGTTGCCATATGCATGGGTCCGCTCCTTTTTCGCACTTGTTGCATTGCCACCACCTGAGGGTGTCCAGCCCCAGGGACCCTCGGGAACCTGGCCACTCACGCACTTTTCGCTCCTATTTTTCTCGCAGTGGACATTGATCACAAAGAGTTTCCTTACAGAGCGTAGTACAGCGTGGTCGGCCAGGCTGCATCTCGTACACCGGTCGCAAATGCAGCGGAGCCTAGCACGGTGGGCTGGTCTCTGACGCACTTTTCGCACTTAACGCAGAGCATCCTCCTCTCAACGAGCTTCAAAGCACATCCATGGGATTATTGGCTTCCCCTGACTTTGAAGACCGAGGTGCCTATGTCCATGCGTGTTATGCGGAATTCCGTGTGAACTGCGGCTGTGGCGTTTTCTAAGATAACTGTTTTGAAGTGCGGTACAGAAAATGTGTGAGTAGGATATGCCAGGTATTTGACGAAGTGCGAAGTGCCAAGCTTAAGTGCGAGTGCGATGGGCGAAATATGGGACGAAGGCGGAAGTGCGAGTGCGATTGGCAAAACAGATGGGCGAAGTGCGAAGTGCGAGACTGCGAGTGCCCAAGTAATCTTCCATATAAAGGGTTACTCCTATATCCGAACGAAACATTTGAACAAGCTAATTCCTGCTCCACACTCTGCTATTCAAACTCAACGATATTACTTTTGTTTCCTGTTCGTTGCCTCGCTGTTGTCATCTCACAACATGTCCGCTCCATACACTTCCACCTTCTCCGCACCTATCATATCCCAAGTAAACGTTGGCCCAGGTGTAAAAGCAACGGTTATCTTCTGGGTACTCAGCACTTTGATTGGGTTCGTTTCAATGATCTTCAATGGCCTCGGGTTACGAATCGCCTATCACTCCCGTCGCCGTCGAGACGGCACTGAGAAGTATGTATCCGGGCATGATTTCGTGTAGAGGCCCTGGTCATATTGTAAAATGTTTGATTGTTGTTTCTTTCCATTGGTCCACCTCTTCACTTCCGTTCTTGAATCTTTTGGCGATTTATCTTACCGGCTTCCTTCTGCATGTCCCTTAGTTACACGTATGTTCAAAAGCTAATCGATTGCTTAACAGCGACACTTCCACCGCGTATTAAACACACCTAAAGAGCATGCTCGCATGCTGGAACGTCGGGTACATACGTTCCATTTGACGCATGAGTGGTTGGTCGAAAAGGGTGGACGGATCCTCAAGCTCGAGAGAGTAATGGATATGTCGAACATAAAGCTTCTATGCGAATAAGTTGAAGGGGCGACCTTTTATTGGTTCAATCTTGAATGACATATTTTTTTGATGCTTTCCTACCCTAAAGATTGAGTAGTCGTGCACTGTTGTCCCTTGTGATGCAGGCGGGCCTCTTGGGGCACCTCCAAAGTCGTTAGTGCAAAGATCACGTTGGTTTCAGCCTCAAACCGCATCAAAGAGCATTGAACTGGAGTAAGCATGACCATGGTCATACTAATATGGGTATGTACTCGAAGCAACCTTGGAAGCGTCGACCGACTCACGTGACGTTGGCTGATAAAGCCCGACAGGAGTACACTCAGCATCGATAATTTAAACAAAATTGAATACATAGTGGATCATGTGTGTTCTCAATTCCAAAAGGGCCATCTCCCGCTGCAGCGCTTTTAAGATGCAAACATTGAGGGCTCAATTTCACGTGCACCTTGGAGTCGCGCACGGACGGTCTGACCTGGGCGGGTGCGGGATCCATGATGAGAGCATCCACTTCATCTTGAGATTCGGCTTCACACCCTCCTGCACCATTCGACCATGTCGGAGCCATCTGAAGCTCGACTGAGCATAGAGCTGGAGCTTCTGCAGGCAATGTACCCCGAGCAGACTGATTACAACCCTAGAAGTCGGGAATTGAAATTCGTGGAGAATTCATCGCTTCTCCATCTCCGCATCCCAGAACACTATCGAGATTCCGCACTGCCAGATGTCTTGTCTGCCAGTGATGACTCGAAGAATGACCTGCGAGATTGCATGCAGGCTGCGATTCGAGGGCTGGGCATAGCAAAAGGCGAGGAAGCTCTTGGCGCCATTTTTGAATGCTTCAAGAGCATCATCGCTTCCACTAACGGCAGCAATGACCTTCAGCAGCTTCTAGACGGCTCTGGTACCCGTCCGACGCATATGCAGGATTCGAATAAGACTGTTATTATCTGGCTGCATCATCTGCTTGCGCTGGGCAAACGCAAACTCGCCGTCTCGCCCTCCTCCCGTTTATCAGGCATCACGAAGCCGGGTTATCCAGGAATACTAGTCTTTACGGGACCTGCTCCGGCAGTGGATGAACATGTGGATACATTGAAAGCGGAGAATTGGCAAGCGTTTCAAGTGCGATACGACGAGCCCATACTGTGGGAGTTTGGACATCAAGGGGTTGCAGAGGTCGAGACAATGGCGGAAGTGGTGAACCTCGTTGAGGTTGGCGAGCAGGGCTCCCAAAGGAAGGAAGATTTTCTGAGGGCTGTGGGCATAAAGTGACATGAAACATGGCCATCATGTGTTCATTGTTTCGAGCACATGGCTTTGGATGGAGGATCTGCATGATGTCTGAAGTCCTAGTCAGCGTCCTACGTACTCGAAGTTTATTCGAGGCCACCAAGTTACTACTGTAGTTGGTTTCTGATATTAATGAGGGCACTGCTTAGACGTCTCATTTCGAGTCTCTTGAGCTCGGCCTGGTCTTTTTAATGGCCCAGTCGCGAGCGGTAAATGAAATCTAAATCGGGAAATCGGACAGATGATGGTCGTCAAACCCCATCCTTGGCCTGCCGTGTATGTTGCTCGTAAGTAGGTTCTGTGTAATGCATCATGGCTTTAAGTCCGGTAGGGTATCCAATGATGGCTCCCTAGCTGCAGGACAATCGCCGTATCTACCTTAAGAACTGGGCGGGGGTTGATTGTGGGCGGCATTGTTCTGACTGTACGCGGCGTCGCGAAGTGAAACTAATTGAATGTCCTATTCGGGCGTAGCGCGCAACTAACGCGATTCACGCGGCGTGAGACCAACTCCGATGAACTTCCCTTCCAACCACCTCACCTCGCTGTACACCTCACTCAATTGTGTTACATTGACAATCACCACGCTCACAACCAGCTTCTTATTGCTGACTGAACGGTTTAAGGAATGTAATCTCTCCTGGAGGAGCTCCCGACCTCATTGTAGCCCTATCAGCATTTGGCGACTTCAAGAACACCTGAACTCGTCCTTGACCCACGAACCTCCACAAAGAGCTTTATAGCCCTCCGTAACGCCCTCATAATCACATATCCTCGTTTGGCTCCGAATACAGAGTAGCGAGAGCTACGCAGCAGGATGAAGGCAGCTCCTCTGCTGGTCTCCTGGCACAACGACAATAGCCCTGTTTATTCAGCTCACTTCGAGCAACACGGCAAAGGACGCCTGGCTACGGCAGGAGGAGACAACAATGTCCGGGTAAGATAGTGGATCTCCGTGGTCTGTCCCCCAAACAGAGCTAACGAGTAGGCCAGCTCTGGAAGATCGAGGCTGTGGGCGAGGAACGGAAGGTCATCTATCTTTCAACGCTGGTGAAGCATACTCAGGCTGTCAACGTTGTCCGCTGGTGCCCAAGAGGTATTTAATCTGCCTTTCTACGTTGAACCCAAACTAATGTGCACCATTCAGGCGAGACCCTTGCAAGCGCTGGGGACGACGGCAACATCCTCCTCTGGGTTCCTGCGGAGAACCAGACGCACCATAACACTCTCGAAGAAGGATTGGAAGACAAAGAGACTTGGAGAGTCAAGCACATGTGCCGCTCCATGGGTTCTGAGATATATGATCTTGCATGGTCGCCAGACGGCGTCTTTTTCATCACAGGAAGCATGGACAACATTGCGCGGATCTACAATGCACAAACAGGTGCGCAAGGCAACGCCAACCCTCAATACATGGACTAATACTGATACAGGTGCTTGCGTACGGCAAATTGCTGAACATAATCACTACGTACAAGGTGTAGCTTGGGATCCCCTGAACGAGTATGTGGCTACGCAGTCTTCGGATCGATCGGTACACATCTATACTCTGAAGACGAAAGATGGCCAGTTCTCCTTGGCTCAGCATGGGAAGGCAACGAAGATGGACCTCCCAGCCCGACGGATATCCTCTCATAGCCCTGCGCCACCCGAATTTGGAGCACGAGGGTCCTTGGTTTCGCAGGAGTCAAGCCTTGCCGTAGGCTCTCCCGCCCCATCCGCTCCAGGCACCCCGCAATCATTGGCCCTTCCAATGAATCCTCCACCGACATCGCACAGTCGACGTTCTTCCTTCGGATCATCTCGTCGATCGGCGTCGCCGGCTCCTTCCATGCCTCTCCCTGCTGTAATGCCCAACTCTCCCAGCATCAGCAGTCTAGGCACTATCGGTGTCAGGAACGCGCCTCTGTATGCCAACGAAACATTTCCCACTTTTTTCAGGCGACTCACGTTTGCACCTGATGGAAGCCTTTTATTCACACCCGCAGGGCAATATAAGACAGTGCATTCATCGGTCACCGATCCTCATAAAACATCAGAAGAGATTATCAACACTGTTTACATCTACACACGAGCTGGACTTAACAAACCTCCAGTGGCATACCTTCCGGGCCACAAAAAGCCCTCCGTCGCGGTTTCCTGCTCACCAGTATATTACACGTTACGCCCAACTGCAGGTGCCCTGCCAACGAAACAAATCACAGTTGATACGTCATCAACAGAGGGGGACATTCCGGCATTACCGGAGCCCGCTATCCCTTCCAGGGCACCTACATCACATGCCTCCATGGACCCGCCACGATTGACAAGCGCTCCCTCCCCTTCACCAAGTCTTACGTCTGCTTCTCCTAAGACTTCGGATAACGACGGGCCCGCGTCAAACGCACCGCCCCCGGGACCTCCTTCTACATTCAGCCTTCCATATCGGATGGTGTACGCAGTGGCGACACAAGACGCAGTTCACATTTATGACACGCAGCAACAGAAGCCTCTGTGTATCGTTAGTAATCTACACTATGCTACTTTCACAGACATCACATGGTATGGCGACCCTTTTTCACTATTATTTCCACCTTCTAATAGGTTTTTAGGTCCGGCGATGGATTGACGCTTATCATAAGCTCGAATGATGGGTTCTGCTCTGCGCTCACATTTGCACCTGGGGAGTTGGGAGAAAAGTATACTGGACCATTGGCTTCCCAGGGGCGACATCATCACACCCCATCCACCATCAACACGGCTGCATCACAATCCTCGAATCACTCTACCCCCGCGCCAACCCCCACGACCTCTAGCTTACCTGTCTCTTCAACCTCAGCTGTTCCTGCTTTGTTGAAACAACCGTCTGCCGGTTTCCCGGCCTCACCGTCATCTTTTGTCCCTGCAAGACCTGGCAGCCCAGCGAGGAGCAACTCTGTCTCGAGCATCGCGACGGCATCTTCGTTTGCTCCTAATTCGGTCGACCAAGCTCCTATGAATGCGCCTACTCCGGTCATGTCCCAGGTGCCGGGACTGGCCGCAGCGAACTCTGGTCCCGTAGGATCTATGCCGATGTGGACTCCGCCACATACGCCAGCTCATGGGCAAGGAGGCACCCACAGTGCGAGCAGCTCGGTTAGCAATATTCCTGGCGTTGTCACTGCTCGACGGGAGAGCGAGTCCGAAAGAGAGGACACAGCGTCGATTACGAGGAAACGAGAGCTACAGGCGGTTCCGGAAGTTGAAGAGCAGCGGGAAGGGAAGCGGAGAAGGATCGCGCCTACTCCAGTCACCGTGGGGAACTCTCAAGATGATGTTGCCATAGCATCGACGGAGGAGAACACCCCGACCGTTCATACTCCAGCCCAACAATAGAGTGTGAAGAGCGGGTATGAAGATGGTTTACCTGTGTTGGTACGGCTCAGCGGATTGCAGTTATCTTTACTTTCCTTCATCCGATGTTTGGACGGAAGAGTGCGGAATCGGGCACGTTTCGAAGCATTAGCGAGGCATATCTGGCGTTTGGAGAAAAGCAATGGAGGGAGTGCGGTAGGCGTACTTGGTAACTAACTCCTTCATTTTATGGGTCTACGGCGATAAGGCAGGTTCTGGATATGGCTATGCTGTTACACCACATCAGTGTACCCCGCTAGCGACTCGTTATTGCAGGTTCAAATTCAATAGTTGGTCTCTTCATGTTTATGATTATTGCGGCGACAACCAACCCAACCCTGCGACTGGATCCGTGGATTTCCAGCTTCTCCCGTTCGTTCGAGTCCTCGGCCAAGTCCGCAGACTTGTCGCAATGTGCAATCTGTTCTTGTCGCACGGCAGAATCTTGCGACGATACCCTAACTGGACTGGGAAGTTGGATCTGCTCAGCACTAACCGGTGTGCATCTCCGGGGTTGGCGATGTGGGCCAATCAACAGATGCGCAGCTTGAGGGATCGTGGGAACTCAGTGTGGGGAACGGTATCGATCAGCGTCCTTTCCAAGGTTCTTGAGAACACCACGTGGGTGGGTACTTATCACATCCAAGTTCGTGTTGCTTCTGCGAAGTTTTCTTCTCTCCCTTTTTCTGTCTCTTCGCAGACTCCTAAGAGCATGAGACTTCTGTGAGAGGCACTCGCACGACTTAACTACTCAGGTTCGAGCATCACCCAAGCAGCCAGAGAACGATTGTGTACAGAGACCCCGAAAACCGAAATCGCCATTGGAATTCCCCTTCCACGGTGACACAGAATCTGTCTCCTTCTATCCGAGAGCCCAAGTCACTCTCTCTCAATATCTCCTCCCTCCCGTTGGTGCCCATCGCGACCTGCGCTCGCTTGAACTTTCAACATTGAAACAGTCTCTCTTTCTGCTCTTCGCGGACCTATCGAGCATGATGGACGACCAAACAATTGATAAGACTGCCCAAAGCACTGCTGATGTGGAACGTGTCTCCGAGGACTTGTCTGAAGTAGACGATATCTTGCAACGCGAGCATACAGATCCCGTGCTGAATGCGAAGATGCATCTGATCAATAATGTCAGTGACCATCTACGAAGCGATCCATATGCGACCTAGATTGCAGTAGCATACCAGTTTAACCCATACTGACCTGACCTTCTAGGCAATAGACGAAATTGGATTCACGACTTATCAATGGAAGTTGTTCGTCTTAAACGGATTTGGGTAATATGCTGAGGATCTACGACGAGTAAAGAATAGGCTGACACAACCCTAGCTATGCTGTCGATTCCCTTATCCTGCTCATCCAGAGCATCATCGCAGGCCAGGCAGCCCTTGAATTCCACCCCAGCTACAAAGCCGGTCTCACGATTGCGGCCTACGTGGGAATGCTGGTTGGAGCGCTGTTCTGGGGATTGACAGCCGATATCATTGGCCGTAAATTCGCCTTCAACACTTCGTTGCTAATATGCTCCATCTTCGCTATCGTTGCTGGTGCTAGCCCGAACTGGATTGTGCTGGGCCTTTTCGTGTGCTTGAGCTCTTTTGGTGGAGGCGGCAATTTGGTTCTGGATACTGCAGTCTTTCTCGAGTATCTTCCGAGTAGACGGCAGTGGATGTTAACTTTGATGGCCGCTTGGTGGGGTAAGTTGGCCAGATCATTCTACCTGTTTGTCGCTGATGTGGTCTCTAGGTGTCGGTCAACTCATAGCAGGAGCCTTTGCCTGGGCCTTTCTTCCAAACTTCAGCTGTGAGGATCCGTCCGTCGTCCCCAACGCTGCACCATGCACCAGGTCAAACAACCAAGGCTGGAGATATGTCTGGTATGCGTCCGGCTCCTTGGTATTCGTCATGTCCATCCTCCGCATCACCGTCCTCCATCTCAAAGAAACCCCCAAATTCCTCATTGGCGAAGGAAAAGACGCTGAATGCGTAGAAACCCTCCAGAGCATCGCAAGGAAGTACAACCGCCCTTGCTCCCTCACCCTCGAGAAACTGGAAGCCTGTGGCACTGTCAACCCCGAACGTCGGAATTCAACAGCGCATGCAAAAGCCAAATGGAGTGTGGGCGAAATCGCAGTCCACCTCAGAGGCCTCTTCGCAACCAGAAAAATAGCCCTCAGCACGTCGCTCATCTGGTTCTCCTGGACTCTAATCGGCCTCGCCTACCCCCTCTATAACGTCTTCCTCCCCTCCTACCTCGCCTCGCGCGGCGCGGACTTTGGCCAAACCTCCCCATACATTACATGGCGAAACTACACGCTCGTCAATTTCTCCGGCATCTGGGGCCCTGTGCTAGCAGGTCTCATGTGCGAGACTCGTCTGGGCCGGAAGTACACCATGGTTGTGGGTGCGTTGGTGACGATGGCGTTTTTCTTCGCGTACACGCAGGTGAGGACCGAGGTACAGAATATCGTGTTCACTTGTGTGGTGAATTTCTGTTTGAATATCTATTATGGAACTTTGTACGTCGATTCCATCAATGGCATACTGGACTATCTGCTAATGGTTTGTCTTAGATATGCGTATACCCCGGAGGTCCTGCCCAGCGCGCACCGTGGAACAGGGAATGGAATTGCGATTGGATGGAATAGAGTTATGGGGATTTTGAGCGCCGTCATTGCAACCGTTGCTGATGTAAGTGTAGTCTTATTTCCTGCCATTACACAGTGCCATTTTTTGGTGGTGTTGTAAGCGGTGGAGGAGGAACGACGGGTATACATCGAAGAGTGACTGACAACGCCGCAAGACATCCACGCCAGTTCCGATATATATTTGCGCGGCACTGTATATCGTTATGGCTGCTGTTGCAGCAATATTCCCCTTCGAGCCTTATGGCAAGAGGAGCTCCTAAACCCATATGCAGTATTGGGATAGGGCGGATACAGTGGATTCGATTAGGAGATTTTATCGAATTTTGACGTATTTTCGACCGGTCGAAGGGAATGCAACTCTAGGACAAGGCCATAACAGTCGCAAATATTCGATGCACGGCATTCGGTTGTTTTCACGGTGTTTTCCTATTGTGAACATTGGTGCCCCAGCATACATATATCAAAACCCTTATGATGCGGGGCCGTGTTGTGGGCCTCTGCCTTGGTATCTATAAGACATTCTACTAAGTTTCATTTACAGAAAAACCGTTGAGGTTGTCGGCAACCGACATTCGACCACGTTCCTGTAACATTTGAAGTGGGCCCTGGACGAGAAGCGTCACTTGGCCCGACGCGGACCCTCGTACACCCGTCCCGACATCGCGGTACATGTACAGTCGCCCGACCGGATCTATGCGCCCGACGTCGATGATCGATCTTTTCACGTGGCGAGGGAGATGAAGTTTTTGCACGTGGCGAGATGAAGTGCTTGATTTTGTGTAAACAGTTGTGCAAACCACAATTAGGCTGTGCGAAAGGGAATGTCCACATTTACATACGCATAGCGAATGAGGGCCAATGCGTCAAACACCAAGTGAATAAACCAGCGTGACGTAGTTGAGCCTACCCCCAAATCTACACAATAACTTCTTACGCAGACTTGCGCACATACGCCACAGGCCCTGCATAGACGTGCCTCCCACGTACATAGTAATACACCCAGGAAAAGATAATGGTCGAGCCGAACATCAGAATGCTCCAATTCATGCCCGCAGCATTTGGCTTGGGTCCCATTGGGAAGAAGGAGAAGACGAAGATGAAGACCAGGAAGATAATGGATGCGATGTTGAGGGGCAATCCTGCCTTGCCCAGCTTGAAGCTGGAGGGCAGAAGGGGCTCGCCGCGGATGCGCTTGAGAGCGATGCAAGAAATGGAAACAATGTACGAGGCGATGATCGCGGCGGTGGAGAGCGAGGCAATGTTCATGAGGGCGACAGAGGACCCGAGGTTGATCAGCGAGAGAAGGCACGAGACGCCGAATGCGAGACAAATGGCGTTGATGGGAACGTCGAATTTGGGGTTGACCTGTGGGTGCGTTAGAAAACGGCGCTCGCGAGAAAAATCATGAGGCAGAGACTTACGTAGGCGAAGGTTTTGCTGAAGGGAATGCCCTGATCACGGGCGAAGGCGAAGAGCTGGCGAGACGAAGTGGCTGTGATACTCAAGTTACAGAAAATGGCCATAGTAATGACAAGAGCTCCCATGACCGAAGCGCCTGGCACGGACTTGGTCACGTTGTAGAAGACGTAGAGATATGGCTGCTTCGTAGGGGAGGCGAGCGCGTCGTCGAGGCTTCCGATAACGGAGCAGAAGGTGATAAGCATAATCCATCCGGTCGAGCCATTGATCAACGTAGTCCAGATCATGCTGCGAGGAAGCGTCTTGGAAGCATCACGGAGCTCCTCGCTCATGTGGACGGCAGCGTCGGCTCCGAGCAGAGGTAGGACAACAGCCACGAGGCCGGAAAGCGTGGCCAGGCCCTTGTTGTTCCAACCACCGTAGTCGTTGAAGGTTGTGAACGTCGCAGCAGCGTCTCCCTTAGGGCCCAGTACCCAAAGAACGACGAGGATGGCAAAGAATCCAAAGATGTGGATTACGAGGACGATGCCCTCAATCAGTGGCAACTTCTTCGCCAGGAAGGTGTTGAAGACGACATTGAACGCCGACACGGCAAAGACAAGCAGCGTGCCATGCCATGCCTCGAAGTTGTAATCCGGCTTGTTCAGCGCGATGAGTCCCTGGATTTGTGTTCCTGCAAGGAAGGCAGTGTTGGCGGCGCCCGTCTGCCAGCCAAGAACGCAAAGCCATCCGATCATATAACTGAGGAACTTCTGGTACTGGGGAGGTGCGAACTCGCTGACCCAGTGGTACTGACCACCGCTGGTCGGTGCCCTATTCGGAGTCAGCCAATAGATTTGGTTTGTTGAAGGGGTTGGTCACTCACATGGAGCCCATTTCAGCCATGGAAGTGTTGACGCAGATGAACCCAATCCAGCATATTAGGTACATCCAGATCAGCCCTGCGGTTCCGCCATCGATGAGACCAATTGAGGTTGTGCTGTCGAGATCTGTCAGTGATTGCTTTTGGGGATCGTCGCTTGACGGAGTCGTCCAGTTCGCGGGTCATGCGGCAACAGGACGGTTCAGCGACAGAGTTGACGCTTTGAGAATGTACAGAGCCACAAATCGGCTCGATTTCAGGCACTCACCCCAACATTGTCTCCCAACTGGACATCAAGATCATGGAGAACCCAAAGATCGACACGAAACGGAAATTTCTCTACACCAAGTCAGATCGGCACCTTCCATCTCGCCTCTGTTGCAATGTCACATACCCTCATCTCCTGGACCTTTCCCATCCTCCACATTGCTTGCCTATCGGCAGCAGTTCCCTTCTTCTCCACCACCTCGGGAGCATCGTCGACGGCAGCATCAAGCTCCGCATCGTAGTTGTCTCCTTCAACGACAGGTAACTTTGCTATCTCGGCGGCCATTGTGAGATGTGAGGATGGATGATCCAGCAGGGCGGGAACGTCCAAAGAAATGCATGTATCCCAAGGCCAAGAGATGCTGCATGTGCACCTAATGCAGACATGTTTAACGAGGGCTTCGGCGGACCTCGTACCACCCTTTTCTTTTTCTGTACAGGGTTCCTATCTTCACATGGGATGGGGAAGCGGAACGTGTCCGGCCTGTCGAGGCGGGCATGGCTGCCGGCAAAAGTGAATGCTAAGCTAATGCTAAGGACCTAAGTTAGCTAACTGCAAGGGTGGGTTTCGCGAACTTTGGCTCCGATCAATCAGAGCGGACGGAAGGGAGCAAGCGAACATGGTGCAACCACACGGTTGGAACGCTTTAGTGTGGGAAAGTATTCCTCTCCCGAGCGCCTCACGGTGTCTCGTCCACTTTTTTGCCCTAAGCCGAACTTTGTGCAACCCGAGCGATTAAATTCTGCACCATGGGCGCACGAGGTGGTGTAGCCGCGCTACCCAAACATATTACAGTCATTGTTTGAACCCATCGATTTGTTGGGGAAGTCCCAACAGAGGGATGGTCTTTCCTCTTGAACGGAACAAATAATAATGAAGTGCTTCCCAAAATATCGACCTACATGTCTTAGACTACTGGGCACAAATATCGCCCATTTTCATTTGTTACACACCACACCTTGCTGCCACCGTCCCAAATCACAGTAGCCCGTAACACACCACACATCCCCATGCCACAAAGTACGCAAGGAGGGGCACCCAGGAATGCACCGAAGGGGGCTTTGGGCGTGGGATGAGCGGTCAACTACTGTCAGGCATCCGAATCAATCACAGCAGGTTTCCCCGTCCCCTTCGTCGACTAAGTCGGCTTCGTACCACCGGACCTTGGCATACGCGGGCACAGGCGCCATCAAATTTCATGCCATTGCCGTGCGGGAGGTAACATGCAACGGCGTGCTAGGATAACGCCTGGAGCAGACCCAGCATCCAACTTCAGGAATCAGGATCATTTCCTTTTTCCTCTCTATGTGGTCGTGCGATAGGACCAATTGGGCCTCAGCTTCACGTCTCACACAACGTCGCTGCTAGCCCCCTTAGGTACCATGCACAGAGTCGACTTCCCGATAACCATAGCCACGGGACCGGCCGGCACTCATAATTACTGAGGAGTTCGTCCTCTCTCGTAGAGGTGGAGATCGCACTTCTCCTACTTCAGTATGACTTCGTCGCCGATCGCAGAGGGGAGTCGCTTTGCTCCCGTCACTGACAACAACCACTCCGGATATCTATGGATCACGTCGATCCTATGTCTGATTTACGCTTCCCTTATCATCATTGTCAGACTGCACATAAAATGGAACATGTACGGTGCGGACGACTGGACGGCACTGGTTGCGACGGTATGGCTCTCCCCTCGGACAGGTTTTGACACCTCTTTTCTGACCGAGTCGTAGGTGTTTCAGTTCGGCCAGGTCGTGCCACTGTTCGTCGCCATGAACAATGGTCTCGGCCACTCCCAACATCTTCTTGATCCAGCTTCCATAGACACAGCCGGCACGGTATGTATTATCTGTCTGCGCCATGAGGAAGAACACGAGGCTGATATCTGGAAAAGACGACCTTCATATCCCAAGTCTTCCTCATCCTCTCCCTCTCTTTCGCAAAGGGCTCTGTCGCGGCTCTCATGCTCCGCCTCTTCACCCGTGACATGAAAGCCACTCAGAAATCGTGGATCATGTGTAACATCACGGTCGTCCTGATTGGAGTCTGGTGTATCGGATCCATCATCGCCATCTCCGTGTCCTGCACACCTAGTGGGTTCCTCCGCGGTTTTGAGCAATCCTGTACCCATCAAGTCGATCGCTGGCGGGGTATCACTGCCTTCAACATCGTCATCGAGCTCCTGTTGATGCTTCTTCCGGTGTTCTTTATCTGGCCCATTCAAATGAAGCGGTATATCAAGCTTCAAGTTGTCGTTGCTTTCGGGTTCCGCCTACCAGTTGCTGGGCTGGCTGCTGCACACTTGCACTATGTCTCCGACTACGAGCGCAGTGCACATGTCTCGAAAGCAATCATACCCGCTCTACTCTACTCGCAATTCGAACTCTTCTGGTCTCTCCTGGCGGCGACCATCCCGACGCTGAAGGCATTTATGCGCTCATTCAACTCCGGATTCGGCATGGAAATTGATCTGGATGGTTATGGTTCAGGATACGGCTCGGGCCATGGTTCGCGGGGAGGAAGTTACCCACTGCACTCTCTCCAAAGCGCGTCGGCCCCAAACGGCGTAGTCACATCACGGACTGTGACGACGAAATCATCGAAGTCTAGGAAGCATGGGTTCGACGATGAGACCTCCGCTATATCGAGTAGAGCCGCGAAGGACAAGTTGCGACCAACTGCAAGCGTTACGAGCGATGGAAGCCAAGAGTTGATCATTCAGCGGGAAGTGCAGTGGTCCGTTTACACTGAGGACCTTCCCACAAAGAACTCCACGTCAACTTCTTGAGTCTTTATCTGGAGAAGGAATCTGCCTGTTCCCGATAGCTTTGTAGAGAGGATGGGAAACTGGAGGGTGGAAATCATGGGTATGGGCGCAAAGCCTTCACATTATCCTTTTGGCCTGGTGCCATTATTTCATGAGCTACGACTACCTTTGTATAATAATACTCGGCCAGGTCTGCCTCCAGAAACCACAATTCTAGACTGTAGAAGGGATTTTAGAAACTCAAAAACACGCTAGAACCGCGCACTCTTTGCTTATTCCTCATCTACATCCTTCCAGAACATCAAACCTCCCGGCGCAATGGCCAATGGGTTGCCCTCGCCCATGCCACTCCACCCGTCTTGAACATCAAATCCGCATCTACGGTAGAAATCTTCTTTCCCATCACCGCTAATGACACTCACGCTTACATTTTCCTTCTCGGCTTGCTCGAATCCCCATCTCGTCAGCGCCTTCCCGTGCCCCTGGCCTTGGTATTCAGGTCTGACGCCCAGGCATTCCAAATACCATGACTCTGCTCGCTTACCCGTCCACATGTGGTCGACGAAAGAGTATGAGCGCTCGACAATCTCTTCCCTCTCTGGATGCGCAGCGCGATTCGTATATAGCGTCTTCTCGATGTTTACACATAATTGGGCAAGTGGTTTTGCTAGTCGCCCTTGACCACCGTAAATTCTCAATTCTAAACTTGGAATAGACGAGTACCCACTTGGATCACCCCACGCGAGTCTCATCACCGACGAAGCATCCGTGCCAATCCGTGCCCAGAGAGCCACACCAGTGATCACGTCCCGCCCCGAGCCGTCTTGGACAACGGAAACGATGTATCGATGGCTCCAGTCCCACCAGTTAACTCGGGCTCTCCTCAGCCAATACAAGGCATTGTCTTTAGGGTGGTCGGCTCGGTACGGGTGGATGATATTTCCAAAGAGCTCGTCGTCCCAGAAGGCCTCGGTGAGCACTGTTGCGATCTCATGCAGCTCGGAGTATTTCGCCGCGCGAATGGTAAAAGATTTTTTCAACGAGGCTCCTGCCATGCTTGCGGTTTGATCTCGAATGTCAGAGTTCGTTCTTGTAAAACTTAGTCGCCATGCGCAGGGGCCCCAGGTTCGGCTTTTGAGAAGAACGTGCTTGGTGAGGTTCAGGCGGTCCGGGGCTTCGCACGGGCGTGGGGTTGGCCAACGGGTCGTTACCCCGAGACGCCACACCTGATTCAGAGAGCCTCGGCGTGCGTGTTTTGGGCGAGAACTGCATCCAAACGATACTTCAGATTAGCGAAGTGAATGGGAAAGGGGCGGGCCAAGGCGGATGGAGGCTGGGCCGCCGCCGCGCTCCGGGCCAGAAGGCCAGGAACAGAAAGCGTAGGATTCGACATCTTTTAAGGAACTAGCGATTTTTGCGGCGAAACGTTCCGTGGTCCAATGACCGGGTGCGACCTGGTGGTGAATGTCCTGGTGAGAAAAGCCACACATAGGCCAACTCATTAAGGGGAAAAGAGCACATTGCTCTTCGTCCCGTCAGCATGATAGCAGATGCAGCCACACGTGGTGGTCGGGATCCTCTTTGGCCAACCACGGCTCCGCATAACTATCGCATGTCAGATTATCGAGGTATCTGGCTGAGGGTTGATATCAGGCCGCCAACGAACCGCGTCCAGAGACGTAGATCCCACCCATCTCTGGGTCTTGATGCCTTTGACAGGAGTGCCCACTGCAATCCCGTGTTAGCAGTCAGCGAGGCATACAGCGTGCGATAGCCTCGAACGGCGAGGTTGTGCTGATTTCAGGTGGTGGCTCATAGTCTGGCCTCCATTCTGAGTTCTCGGCACCGTCGACGGCTCTGGCATGTAGAATTGAGCACCAAGTAGCTTACAATAGGCGGCAGACGCGGAAATGAGACGCCAAACTGAGGGGACGAGTCTGTCCGGATCTTTGCTGCCTCGGTAATAACAGACAGAAATGTAGGACGCTTGACCATTGCCTCCGGAATTACCAGACCCTGGAAGTGGTTTATCGAATACATCCGGGAGTGAAAAATGGAAGGAGAAGTCCAGTCAGGTTCAGTATAGACGGTAATGATTACTAATGGAAACAGAAGTAATGAAGAAAAATCATGGACTCTCTACTTTAAATTATTAGCTGATCGTAGAAGTGAATGCTTGAAGTGTGGACATATTCGCGCTGGACGTTATTAGCTCCTGCAATCTAACATTTACTGGCGCACAGTGGAGAAAGCTTCCGAATGGGTCCCGATTCCAAATGAGCGTAACGATCATCCATTGCCATATTTCTTGACCAAGCTCTTCGTGATTGTAACAGCCCCAGATCTATATCCGCCGCCAAACAGCGCATAATGATTAAGGTGATGGTACCTAAATGTGATCAGAATGTGACTATCTCATAAACAGTAGCTGAACCGGTGACTTACAGCTCGTATAACTTCACTCTATCCTCATATTCCTCTACTGGCTCCGTCTTCGGACAGTGTGCATGATATTCTTTCAGGAAACTGCCGCCAAATCCACCAAACATCTTCATAATGCCCAACTCATACTCGTTGTGCGCGTAACAGGCACTTGGATCAAAGACAACGTCTTCTGGCTCACCAGGTTTTGTTCCAATGGTTCCTACACTGGCGTTCCCGCTCCAGAGATCGCCGTGAACGACAACAGGCATAATGCCCTTTCCGTTGTTGAGGTGTGTGTCTCCAAGCAACTTTGGGACTACTTTTGATGCAGTGGTTTCCACAAGAGTGTGCAATTCCTTATCTGGACCATTGGACTTTTCTGCTCTTCGCAGAATGTACCTGAGCCGGTTTTCTACATAGAATTCGGCCCACGACTCTTTATAACTGTTATCCTGTGGTGTATCACCACAGCATGTAGTTACTGGAAACCCGAACATCGGCTTATCGTACCCGTCCGGTATCGGTGCGGACGTCAGATGAAGTTTCGCGAGTTTGGCCGCAAGTAATGGCCCCGATTTGGGAGCAGAGCGTCCTCCCAGGTTGAGAAACTCAGTTACAAGAAAGGAGGTGGATGGCTGGTCCGAAAACTTGCCATGGCCGAAAGACCTGGGGCATATTGAAGGGACTGCAGAGTGTAACGCATTGAGTGATTCATGCTCTCCTGCAGCGATATTCAATATCCGTCTCAAGCTCCTTGGAATAAGGGATACCGACCCTTGAACATGACCTCGGCATCATCTCCTCTCCCCGTCTTCATAAAGAACAACTTTTCACTGCCATCTTCGAGCTTCGAAGTGATCTTTGACGTTGACGCGGAGCTGCATCCTCCTCCTGCTGCTGAAGATACCGTTGTTGTATCCGGATTGAGATTGAGAAGCTGAATAACAGCCGGATCCGGCTTCATGGCGGTCTGATTAGTCTGCCCACACAAAGCACTGGACATATACAATACAGCGACATCAGATTGTCGCAACAGAAGGGTGGATCGACTCTTGCTATGACGTGAGCGGGGCGTCGGTTGAACTTGCCTTGATATGAGGTCTGGGTCAGGATTACATGTACTGCGGGTCGGGATGAAAGATACGCAGGCCTGCATTACCTACATTTTTGATAGCCAACCACAGCATTAAAATATCAATAGCGATGTATATCACGATATGCAAGTGTATCTAAAATGGAATCCCTTTCACGCAAGAGATTTTTCAAAAGTACTCATAGAATTATGCAGTTTACAATTTGCCTTATTGCTTGCCATACCGTTTGTCTCGACCAGTTTCTTTCCAATCGCACACTCTCTGCCTCTCAATCAGATTCCTCTGACTCATAGGTAAACTGCAAAACTGCGGGCACAAATCCGTAGGTAAGGTTTCCGTATCAAGTTCCTCTTGTAGGCTCGCCCAGCCCATGCGTTTCCTGGCTTTCATATTTCTCCAAAGCGGTCGCTTCAGATGCTCTGAGCTAAGGACTGAGAGTGAAGATCCTGCATGGGTAGACTCATTTTGATTCCCGGTGATGGGTGCGTCCATGAACAGGGGAGGTTGAATGTGATGGTCGTGAAATTACAACCTGTGGTGACTTCCGACCTATTTCATTAGTCTCCGCAATGGGAAGCCGGGATGTGCAGCCAGACTGGTGAGTAATGCCTGGCGAGTAGTGGTTTGGGATAATGGGATATTCGAAGGCCTGCGGTTGCGATAGATACCCAAGCGGTGGAGAGCCTGGCAGGTAGGCCGAAAACCGGCCGGGCTGTATAGGGTTACCTGCAAGCATCGTTGACGTGGATCCTGGTGTACCTGGCCCTAGGGGCCGCGTAATGTGTCTCGGAACGCCGCCGGAGGGAGCAACTTGTTTGAAGGAATGGTTTTGGGAAGTTGTTGAAGCATCCATCAAGTTCTGCACGTCATTCATACGGTGATCGAAACCACTGGGCTTCGTTGGCGAGTTATCGGAAAGCATTTCCTCCTCGATACTAGAGCACATCCGTGTACCCGTTGTTGGACTAGGGCAATTTAGTCCAACGGCCACTGCGGCCAGGGATGGGACGTCGCTGGCGGACCCGACGACTCTCCCCGTACGCTCCGTTATAGCGGGGTGTGCTGCTGCGCCAGAAGACGCGGAGTCGATTCCAGCGAGAGAAGTTGTAACCATATGGAAGTGAGACGTATCATCAGCGGATTGTACCTCGTGTTGCTGCAATTCTTGCGAGCTTTCTTCCTGTGGACCCTGTCCCATAGACGTTGTTGCACGCTCTGGCGGCGGGGGGGTCATCGCGAATATATCTTCCGATCCGGGGATAAACTGCGGTGTGGGTGATCCAGCGGGTAGCTGTCTATCCTCCTCGGCGTCGTGTCCCGTTGCCCGAAAGGTGATCTCGTCGACCTCCTGAAGGCGGCTCCCATGCTCAAGGAAGCTGGCGGGTCGGGGCGAAGGTAACTTGTATTTTCGCCTGATCCTACGCATGAGATTCCAATCTTCTTTATCCTCTCCTGAACATCGATCCCAGCCAGTAGCACCCGGCTTCATAAATCCGACAGGGTTAAACTCCGATGGCGGTGGGGTGAAGGTCGCGGAGGGAGGTCGAGCGGAGTTATCAGAGTTCGCATAATCTCGAGGTGTCGTCATCCTAGCTGAGAAGGCGTGGCAAGAGAGAGTGGGTTTCGTCGTGCTGGTGTCAAAGCTTGTTGAACGTTTGCGGAAAACGAATGGATTTATCTTCTCACTTTCTATTGCGCTTGACTTTGGAGGCGAGAGACCACGGGTTTATGAGTCAATTCAGTGCCCTTCACCCAGTCCGCTTTCAAGGGGCAGCAAGGTTTGCGAGGCTCAAGCTGGAAAGTTCTAAGTACGTTGAACTTTCTTGTACTAGAAGGAACTGCGCGGAAGCTTTGATGCTGTGGTTACGCATGTAAGGACGATAACTCGATTTGGCATGTGAGGTGAAGGTGAACAGGTTTGGGATCAAACCTTCAGCGCAGCGGGATCCACAACAGGAGCGGACGTACCTCCTGATCTAGATGACTTTTCTTTTCTCTAGGAAACCGCCCGCCGAAGTCTCACTGCTCTCCTCTGGGCTCTTTCTATGGTTACTCAGCGGGGTTGGGAGTTGTGGAGTGTGGAAGAAATAGGAAAGGACCTGACCAGCGGGAAAATGAGAAAATTTCGGAATAGAGGGGAAAGCCAGATACGTCACATTGTGTGGGTAATAATCAGACTGGTCGGTTTGAATGAACAGGTTGCGGTGAAGGAGAGAAACTTTCCATGGACCTTTCACCGCCGAGGCATGTGCAATATGGATACACCAGGAATTGGTGCCTAAAACACAGTCGCTTTCCCACGCATTACATGGTGCACATTGTGCAGTGCCAAAATATCAAGCTGCATCATATGAAAGATAATCCATTGGTCGAGCCAAGAGGTGCTTAAGGATATCTCAGCTCTGGGACAACTAACGCACACTCACCCCTGTGGACACAATCACAGTGGCGGTGACAGTTTATGATAATTAGATATCGATGCCATGCGTGAGGCCCTCCTTTAGCGAATGCCCATTATCGTCTCCTGCCACGGTAGAGCTTTCTAAGAGAATCAATCACACGTACCGTCCGATTTGGTGTCATTGGATTGGGCGGGCATCATGCCGTTCAGAAGCCATCCGGAAAAGCTTGCCCTCCTTGTTACAGAGATTTTCTGACCGCATTCTTGTCTTTGTGCAGGTGTCTCCTTCACTGACTGCATGGTTCAAATAACATCAATTTACCAACTGAATCGATGTGCATATGCAGCTTCAGAGGGGTATTCGAGCGGTGATTCCGGAGCGTCAATCGGCTTCGGTAGGGATACATCTAGTATCCCTTGTTTGAAAGATCTGTGATGTATCCAGGGGCTTGATATACGACTTGTGGGTTTCGTCTCCAGATGTCTTTGAAGGGTTAGCGAGTTCGATACCAGTTGTCTTATGCTTACTATATGGGGCGACACGTCCGTCCGGGAAACGAGTCTTTCGAAGTCCATCAAGCAGCCTCTCTTGTCTTTGGATCTCATCGTACCGCGCACATAGTTCTTTATAGCGGAGGTCCTTCTCTTGCTCTGTTGCCGACTCCGTTTGCGCTGGGAAGAGGTCCGAATCGACTGCACTAGACACGTGCATATGTCATTGATGGCGTGGACCACCTCCACAATACATACTTCCCTCGTTTGTGGAGTGGGTTTCTCCGGTAACATCGAGTAGGTTAACCGGCGCATGTGACGGTTCTCTGAGGTTCTCCTGGGACACTTCCCTGACGACAGTCTCTACCTGCTTGACTGCGAAATCGGTCGCCATAATGGAGTAAAGTTTCTTCTCTTCCATAGAGGGCTCTGTGTCGCCTTCTCCATCAGAAGACTCGGCTCGGTCGCATGCCAATGGTAGAGACATGATAAAGATGTCAGAACCAAAAGGAAGAAGGATAGCAACTGTATCCATGGCTACCGATGTTGAAATTTTTAGAAGAGGGAGCAACTTTCAGAAATTTCAGAACAGGAAGCACGATAAGGAATTCTGAAAGATAAAATGGGTGCAGAGATATATCGGCCATGGGGAAGCGGTGACCGACGACCACCCACCAACCCAGCCCGAACGGCGGTCTGTAGTTGCTTTCACAAAGTGGCCCAAAATGGCTTCCATTTCGAGTTCTCCAAATGAATCGCCAGGCGCTTTATCTCCATATGCTTTTTTTTAGACGGCTCTGGTCATTCACTCTTACTTTCTACCCTAGGGCACATATCACAGGACGTAGATGAACTGAATGTATCGTATTGATGATTAGGGAACTAGCTAAGCCAACCGGCTCTATATACATATGCCGGTAGTGCCTTCCTCACTATCCCCTTGCCATGAACGGTAGCAGAACATATGCAACATACAATTTTGTTCTTTGCAACCCAGACCAACCACTATACAAATTTGTTCCATCTCTTTTTGAAAACTTAATGGTCTTAATCAAAGGTATTCACTGCGAACTTCTAAACATTCGTGCTGTGGCTGTGCAGTTTCGGAAGGATTTCGAGATCGGGTACCGTATTCTCAGCAAACATGCACGGGTGAGAGCTGCGATTCTCGGCTGGTGAGGCATCTTGCTTTATCCTGCGTACCCTAGGGTATCTGGAAAAAGGGATTAAAAAACTACTCAGTGGTATAAAAGTACCTTGCAATTGCTTGACAAGACGTCGCAATCTGGACATCCAGAACCTCCAGCTCAGCCTCAGCCCCAGGTGTGCGCTAGTCTTGATACGGGTAGGTCAAATCCCGAACGCCGAACCCCCGAACGTCACCTCAGCTCTCCGCGACTACACCGTCGCCTGTCATTTTCTACGGCAAACCTAAGTAGGAAGTCTCAAATGGCAGGTAGCTAGATGTTACGTTGATGAGTGCACGCGGAACGCTCCCTTTACGATCCTGCTATGTCACCTCTCCTTGGCCATATGCAAAACTGACCCCTTCACTACGGCATGTTCGGAGATCTCCCTGTTTGGAGTAAGGAGCTTGTGGTGAGTTGTCACTCAAACCAGATAGCCCATTAAGCGTTCTGCTGGTACTTCTTTCCAGCGGTACTGTATGATCCTCCATCCATCAACACCTCAATTTATCCTTTAGGTACGATCGCACATGAAAACGATTCATACAAACCTGGCATGATCTGACGTTGACGCCAATGGCTGGACAGAGGGAAAGGTACTCATGGTTCGATCAAGTCGGGAAATATTCCGCATTACGGAATGGTGTTACCCCAGGGTACTTTGGGTGCTTGGTAGCTATAGGGTTAACACTCTAGGCACCCACCTGACCCGACGCAGGGGCTGTGCATATAAATACCCCCTTCTTCCTCCCAACCCTTCTCAGAATTTAACCTTCTTTTCTCCTCAACAATCACATCGCCGCCGCCCATTAACACAACATGCCTCAACATGGCTACCACGAGTGTTGCTGTTATCACATCGATCCACAGACCAGACGTGAATATCTTCGCCAGGTCAAAGTCGACGTGCATACCAAAGTTGTATCTACAGCATCACAAACAACCCTGAAGCAAACATTCGTCAATCCCTTCGACAAGAAAGACTTGGAAGAGGTTCGGTAAGTCATACTCCGGGACCTATTCTAAGGCAGCGAAAACCCACGGTAATTTCTGTTGATGCTGACAAGCTAGCTATGTTTTTCCACTATATGACGGCGCCAGCGTTGTTCGATTCGAGTGCCAAATTGGAGAAAGGACCATTTACGGGTTAGTGAAGGAGAAAGAGGATGCAAAGAGGACCTATCAAGATGCAAAGAAGCGAGGTGAACAGGCAGCACTTCTAGAACAATTGCCCGAGATGTCCGACGTCTTCACAACAACTGTCGCCAACATTGCGGCCGGTGGATCAATGCAGGTTACCCTTACATATGTTCAAGAACTGAAACACGACGGAGAAGTGGACGGCATCCGGCTCACGATCCCCACGCACATAGCACCCCGCTACAGTTCCTCGCCCAACACCAGTTCCGAAATTGGTACTTCCCATGGCTCGGAAGGGATGTCGATCACTGTGGATGTCAACATGCCAGATGGTGTCCCAGTGAAGAAGGTCATCTCACCCTCGCATCCTATCGAGGTATCGCTTGGGGTGCTTTCGGCCAACTGCGAGAAAGAGGAACCGAAGTTGTCTCAGGCTTCGGCGACACTCGCTTTAGGCACCGCCCAACTGGACAAGGACTTTGTCCTGCAAGTCGTGGCGAATGACATCGGGGTACCCCGGGCAATTCTGGAGACTCATCCCACATTGGAAAATCAGCGGGCACTCATGACGACTTTGGTCCCCAAGTTCAGGTTGAAAGCTCAAAAGCCAGAGATTATCTTCATTGCTGACCGATCTGGATCCATGCAGGCGGAGATTCCGACGTTGATTTCTGCACTTCAAGTGTTTTTGAAGTCCATTCCCCTTGGGTGCACGTTCAACATATGTTCCTTTGGCTCTTCGTGGGAATTCCTGTGGCCTCAAAGCAAACCATATGGACAGGACACTCTGGAAGAAGCTATTAAATACATCAAGAAGTTTGACGCAAATTTCGGTGGAACGGAGACGCTCCTTGCGGTTAAAGCGGCGATCGAGCGCAGACAACAGGACGTCCCTACGGAGTTGATGCTCTTGACCGACGGTGATATATGGGATCAGAATTCGCTGTTTGAGTACATCCGAAAGGAAACCGATGCCGCCGATATCCGACTATTCTCGATTGGCATCGGTGATGACATCTCCAGCGCTCTCGTTGAAGGTGTGGCTCGAGCAGGTAGAGGCTTTGCCCAAATGGTTGCGAATCACGAGAAATTGGAGGCCAAGGTTGTCCGTATGCTGAAGGGTGCACTTACGCCTCACATAAAGGATTATCGGCTCGAAGTTAAGTTTGAGGATGATTCAGTTGAAAGTGTTGCTGAGAGCTTTGCGCTGCAACTACAGATCTCTGATGAGGGCCAGGAAAACGAGGATAACGATGGAGACGCAGCTCATCCACAACGCTCAGCAACCGAGGGAGATGTTCCGCAAAATCCCATTTTATTGTACGATCCCAACATTGATGATCATGGTCTCTCGGATAACCATCGAGAAGACGACTCAATCCACCTTCCGCAATTCGACAGGCCAAAACTATTACAAGCACCTCATGAGATCCCGGCGCTTTTTCCCTTCAACCGAACAAGTGTTTACCTTCTCATATCGCCCCAAAGATCTCACCTCCGACCCAAGAGCGTCACCCTCAAAGCCAACTCCCCACAAGGAACTTTACTGGTTGAGATTCCGGTGGAAATTCAGACAGAACCTGGGGAGATGATTCATCAGCTTGCGGCACGGAAAGCAATACAGGAACTGGAGGAAGGCCAAGGCTGGCTCACCGGGGCCAGAACAACAAGCGGGGAGCTGCTCAGAGAGAAACACCTATTGGAGTTTAAGCTTCTCCAGAAGCGGGAGGCTGTCCGTCTTGGGGTGGAGTTTCAAGTGGGGTCAAAGTACTGCTCGTTCGTCGCCGTGGAGGGTAATGAAGTCACGATTGCAAAAGCGCGGGGAAAGGCATTGAGAAATGCTATGAAGCAAAAAAGCACGACCCATGGAAGCAAGGAAGAGGGTGACGGTGAGCTCGAGGACTGGGAGCTTCTATCGCCCCAGGCGTACCCTCCAGTTCGGAAAATTCTTGGAGGGGCCAAACGGGCGCGCAACTTCGTCGACGTATGGGCAGATGACGAGGAAGTTGAAAATGACGAAGATGAAGATGAAGATTCGGGATTCGTAATGGATATGGTTGAAAATACACTGGTCGATTATGAGGAAGTCAATGATTCCTCAATGGTACACTCTCGGCGTCGAAGAGGGCTTGGGCTTGGAGGAGCTAAAGCAGCGCGTAAAGTCCTTTGTGAGTCTGGCGAGGAAGACGAGGAAGACGAGGAAGAGGAGGAAGAGGAAGCAGATTCAAAGCGTGGCTCCGAATCGGAATCATTGCTGCAGCTTTTGATCAGGAAGCAGACATTTGAAGGAAGATGGCCCCACGAGGAGTTGCCATGGGAAGCTATGAAAATCGAAAAGGCGAAGGTCGACTCTGTTATTGAAAGACTGCAAGGTAGAAATGCGGAGCTAACGCATGAGCAATTGGCAGACATGGTCGCTACGGTCTTAGTCGTCATTTTCCTTCAACAAAAGATGACCGATGACGAGGAAACTTGGGAATTGGTCGTGGAGAAGGCGAATGACTGGCTTGACGGGGTAGCGCACAAAACCTTGGTCGAAGGTATCTTCCACGAAGGGGACAGCCTACTGAGCACTGTTTAGGTACCTGGGGTGGGGGCGGGGGTGGTTAGAAATTGGGCGAAGTGAAATGGTCCCAATCCATAGCTTGATTGTTGCCATATCCGTGAGTCACGATTAAGAATCTATGAAAACATCGTCTCTTCATCTACGACTCTACAAACGATTGAATATTTGTAGTGAACAATGAGACAGCGAGAAATGTCAAGAAATTGCCCATAATTCCTTCTGTAAGGTGGAGGCCGAGAACAAACGTGGATACATGAAAAGACCAGAAAATGTACTGAGAAGTGAGTTTAATCGAAAGAAAACGAGTGGCGCTCAACGCTGCGGGGTATACGTGAAGATACAATATAGACAACGAATTGAAAAAGATAGGGACGTGTCACGGACTCCACCAACGGGACAATAGCCTTCACCAAGAAGTCTAAAATCCTTTTTACTGGCCCAACAAGCCTAGCCAGAGGAGAACTTGGACTTCAAGTTGTCGTACTTGGATGCCGGGAAATCAAGCTGATTCGGGCTCTGCTCGAGAGCACCGATACCGCCAGCGGCGTTGACAAACTATTGCAAAGACGGTCAGCAAGAGTTCACAAGTATAGCCTCTATTCAACTCACAGTCCAGATGAGACTCTCGCTTCCCTTCTTGTCAGCGCTACTCTCCCACCACATACCACCACCAAGACCCAGGTTCCTGATGAAATCAGTCTTCTTGCGGATAATATCCGGAGTGTCGTAGGAGACCATGAAACGCTGTCCAGCATCATAGCTGTATGAAGCAGTGATCTGATTGTCAGTGACCACAGATGAACCAGCCAGTGGCAAGGCCTTGTAATCGTAGACACCGCTCTCCCAGGTACCTTGGCCAACTCCAGAGAAAGGCTTTCCCGGGCCGTCGGTATTTGCAAAGCTGCGGCCGTAGAGAGGCATGCCGACAACAATTTTGCTGGCCGCAACCCCATTGGCAGTGTAGTAGGTGATTGCTTGTTGAGTGTTGAATGGGGTACTACTTGGGTTGCCTAAGGACGCATCCCAGTTGGCATTGTGTCCAGCCAAGGAGTCCCAGGAACCAGAGTAATCATAAGCCCTGGGATCGATTAGTGGCTGCGCATGTGCTAGCAAGGAGAATTCACATTAGGTTCCAAAAGTCGAGGTACTGGTCCATGGCCGCAAGCTTGAGCTTCTCGTAGTGAGCGGGCCCTTATTACGTCAGTAACGAGCTTCAACCCCACTTGAAGGTAAACACACCTGCGGGTGAAGCAACCGTGAGTAGGAAGTGGTACCCATTAGCATATTGTGCAGAGTAGGCATCCAGGGCCTGGGATTTCATTAGCTACGGCAATACGCAAGTTGCCGGGATGAATTACCCTCCTGATTGCAGCGAGAAGTGAAACATAGTCATTCGCTTGTTGCTCGTCTAGGTTTGAATCAGTGATAGTCCTGACTCCTTATGGACCATGAGCACGTGACTCACTGTCAGGATATTCCCAGTCCACATCCAAGCCTGCGTCAGGTTAGCCTTCGCAAAAGAAGTGGTGCGTTGACAAGTTCCTTACCATCCAGACCAAGGTTCTTCACCAGCTCGACCGCGGACGAAGCAAACTTGGCCCTTCCCTCAGCGGTGGATGCAGGCTGTGGGAGGTTGGTTGAGTAGGTCCAGCCGCCAATCGACAACAATACTTTCAGTTTCCGATTCTTTTGCTTCTGGAGGAAGAGTTGCTTGATGCAGCCGTACACATTGTTGCCAACGTCATTCCAGGAATCCGTCGGGTAGTGCTTGTCTAGCCCAGATTAATACGGATTTCGAGAATTCACGATTCTTGACCACACACCTGTATCGGACCATGTGTCTGACAAGTACACTTCACCTGTCTCAGGGCGTACATTTGCAAAAGAGTACAACACGTGGGTCAACTCCTCCGCTGGAAGGTCTTGGGGGTTAAAGTTTCTCCCATAGATTGCCTACATCAACATTCCTCAGCCGATGTAACACTTTCGAAAAGGGCAAGGCTTACCCAGTTGACAAAATATGCCACATTCTTATATCCGGAGGCTGCCCTCTCAGTGAGATGACTCGCTGGTTGAGGTAGTGCAGCGGCATAAGCCATCGCGGACATGGTAAGGGGGATGGCTTTTGAGAGGCGCATTTTGAAAAGTCGATTCAGTGAAACCCGAAACCCAATCTATGGAACATGAAGAGCCGATAGCAGGATACTTATAGCTCGCACGTCAAGTTAATGCTACTGTAGGTTTGTAGAAGGAAAGGAGGTTGACGAAATGACAGACGATATGCGCGGAAGGTAACAGTCCAAAAAATGCAACCCGCTGGGAGAAGGGGACCTGGCAAAGGTGCAACACCGTGGATGGAGTTTGTAGCCATGTCGGGCTTAAGGGGTTCGAGCTCAGGCGCCAAAGAGACCCTGTAGCTTGGGTTCTGGATCAAGGGGCAGATGGCATTTCCCTGGACAAAGCCTTACCCGGGAATGGCGTAGATGACCTGGTCTCCACGAAATTTCCCCATCTGTTCTATGCTACCTCTCTATCACGGCTCATATGCGTAGGCCGTTTATCCAATGATATTCGTCTCGATATCAGGAAGGCATGCATGCCTTGTGCGAGCTGCCATCATCTGTGACATGTGCTGAAGACAGCAGACCATGGGGGCTGATAGGGGTTTTTGGCCTGCGTCGGGACCTCTCGAAGTATGACCGGTTCCTAGGTGTGTGCCTGACAAGATGCGTTCCTGTCGTCTCGTCCACTGTGAACTGCAATCAGCATGAGCGATCGGAGGTTGGCTCCCAAAGGAGGGTGATAACCGATCCAACTGGATCGCGGTGGTAAATAAATTGATCTAGAGACGGCCGGCTAAAGTGTCGAGCCGTCGAAAAGGGTCTTCAAACCGTGGGCTCCATGGATATACACCTTACCGCTCGATCCCACACTCCTGGTTTATGAATACACGGCAAAGTGTCACTTCTCCATCTTAAGGATCTCCGGCATTTGTATTCACGGTTAACTTTCCGCCACTGGGATCATGTCCGCAAGTCCTAGATCGTCCATTAAGTATCTTCATCACCGTCAATATGCCGTAAAGGGATTCGAAAAAGTACTGATGTCCATTGTTAACTGTGACGGTACTGTAGATAGTTTGGTATTGCAGTGTACCCATCTGAGGCCCTCAGGGTACTTTACAATTGAAGGTAGGACCTAGAGATGCCCAGATCCGTACATGGTCGGAAGGCTTGTTCCCCTAGCCATTGCAGTGATTCGTAGTCTGGCGTTGAACGCGCGCAAGTAGAGTGCATGAGATCACGCGTGCCGCTGACTAGGATCCATAGCGTCTACATAAGCGCCCAAGATGTAACAAGACAGGCTTGCGGAGTCAACGGAAGCCAGCCACGTTACTTGTGCCAGGGGAGTATAGATGCCACCTAAGACGGGAGTTAGAATAATGCAGAGCCGGCTGCAGGGCCGCAATTGGGGGTTTAGAATGAACCCCAGTGGGCATCACTAGAGAACACCGATAGACCGACCCACCTTATCGCTGTAGTCAGGTATGTCAGACCCTGGCCTCTAACGCAGGTGAAGCGGTCATGAAAGGCAGCGCGCATGATCGGATCAAGGTAACGGACGACTTTCATCGGCTTGTGACACGGCAGCCTGAGGGACACAAGACACATGGGAAGCTAAAGACAACCTCAAGGTAGCAGCAGGACGGGGATTCCTGCGAATGCGCAGACGCGTGAAAAGGAGCCGGTTGAAGAGAGCTTAAACAACGCGCTAGCCGGATTGAGCGAGGAGATTGGACGACCAATGAGGAAGGCGAGCAAGAATACATGTGATTGGACAGAATGGCGAATTGGGAGTTGAAGTCCGTTGACCTTCAGCAAATGAATGCTAAGGTTGTTGTATAACGATGGTAGAAGAGAGTGGAGACGAGAGTGGGGAGTGACTTGTAGACAGTCGGTTTGACTTCCGAAGCGGTATGTGGAAATAACGCTCAACAGTCCACCGGCCAAATTGTTTACACTGTTATATTGGGAGGGGTGATGGCCCGTCCCAAAAAGCTATCCGTTGATATCTTTCTTCTCAACGAAATCTTAGTTTTGGCCTACGGAGTTTAGTCACCGATGGGGCGGAAGGAGGGTTACTTCGGAATCCAGAAAACCCACACCAACCTGGGTGACTTCGGAAAGCACGCGTGCCCCAGGTCGCGTGCGCTTTGTGTTCGCCTGCTTCCGCAAGCCTGTCCGTGCATCTAACCATAGACAAGGGTGCGGAGCCTGCAAAATGAGATCCCGCGGAGCGTGGCACCCATTGCTGCAGGCGCCGTCGGTTCCGTTGCAACCACCCTTCTGGGGGCTACGTTGCGAGAGACGCACCTGCAGTCATACATTTCCTTTTCCTCTTGCAAAATCACCTAAAAAGTGTCTTAGGAGACAACTATTCGTGACGAAGATCCCTCTAGAGAAAGAAGCAAAAGGGAAAATGCTTCTCATCCCTGCGTAAGATGCAGCATCCTTATCTCTGGGGACAAACTTTGCCTGCGGTTTTGAGGCACTTGTGGACCCTGTGCGGGGTCAGGAGGAGGGCAAATGAAACCATACATCCCTTAGCTACCAAATGTTTAATTTCACGAGTGACATGTCACATTGGGTCTAGGGTAGGAAACTTCTTCCTTAGAATCTTCTCCATGCCCTGGGGACGGAACTAGATCGTGCGGCCACGCTACTATCACCCGCTCACGGTACGTTCATATACACTTGCAACCTTCTACGGTTGGAGTTTCCTTGCATGTTAGTGTATGGCAACGCTTGGTGTTAAAAGGGACACTGTCCAACCAACAAGCATTGAAGAGAACTGGGAGGTGCCATTTCATTGGCATCGTCCTATCCCGAAATGGGAGGCAACGGGAAAGTCGAAAGCCATCATCCGTCGAAGAACTTCATTCCGGGCGAGGGAAACAGGATTGATTTGGAGAGCGTCGCCTTGACAAGCTGTAAATATTATGATCTGTTATACGCCTCAAACAGGCTCTTGTACTTCCCGCAGCGCGTTACATAGGACAATAGACTGATTTCTTCGATCAGTCCCTCCGATATCCTCTGAACGCTCCTAAATCAAGGCGGATATCCATCGCAGTCACAGCTCTAGCTAGAAGACTATCTGGTGTCTAGGCTATTGCATAAACTTTGCCTTATCTGTTCCATAAGGCCACAGGATTCTTCACTGTTGGAGCGCGCCACAAGAAGCAACGACCGGAGACTTACGTCCTTCTGCATTAATCTGAAGCTTATGCGTCCGCAAGTCGCGGCCGACATGGAGCAAGATGGAGTAGACAATCCTCATGTTACTAATTGTGAGGGACATATGTATTGAATGACTACCAACATTCGTTCCATCCCTTGGGGCTTGTTCACCCCAAGACTGGTAACAAATGGTTTCCCCTTCAGCCCACCTGCATTTCCTGATTTGAAACAGTATCACGGTTGGACTCGTCGCCACAGGTCTGTGCTCGTTTCCGGTGACTATCGCGATTTTACAGTCGAGGCGAACATTGCCATGAAGGTCTACTTGGTTTGACCTTCTGTACGAAAATGCCGTAGTTCACAACCAAATCACGGCAATTGAACATGTGTTACAGATACGTCTGGGCATCTTCGGCGGTTTCGATGTAGTTATGGATCCAGCAAGGCAAGTTGAATCCTCTAACTAGGGAGGCTCAATGATTCAATCTCGTACGCTTCGTTCTTTGGGCGTACGATCTGCCATGTCCTCCATTTTCACTGTGACGACAAGGGTGCAGAATCCAATGCCAAATGATTCCAGTGCATGCAAGAACAACAGTAACTACAAAGATCCTGGGGCAAAAAGTCATTTCACTTTTAAACGCCTACCAGCATACAAACCGTCAAATCCATGTCTATCAACATCATAGACAACGACATTCATTATTACAATAAACTGGTGTCACTATTCCATTGACCCAAAGACTGAGGAGCATATTATATCAACATTTGCCAGCGTGCTGGATGTCCCTCCGAACTCTCCTTCACGCATTCTGAGACATATCTTGAATGTGTTGCAAGGAATGAATTCTAACAGAATTTATGCTGCTTAGTGAATAGTCTAGGAGATTTTAGATGTCACAAACTGGTCGGGATCGTTTTGATAGTGTCGTAAGCCCCTTTAATGCCTACCCAATAATGCTAACACACAGAGTAAGAAGGCAGTGCTCAGGACAGTTCCTGAGACCTTCATCCAGCCCCCACCAGAAGTCCGTTCGTATCTCCAAGTGCAGCAAATATGGAAGGTTATATTATTCGGCAGCCCTTCGTTAATCTTGTGTCACTCTATCCCAAGTCACTCTGCGGAATCTCCGGTTTTTGTTATAGTTCACCCGGAGTCACAGGCATCGAAACAGAGCCATCGAATGGTATTGACCAGCTAGCCACTAGACATTGGTAGAACTTTACACATTGACGGAATATCTGCCTGGGGTATCCATCTCCTGCAGGCGTACTATGCTTCCTCGCATAATAGTGCATAATGATGACTCGGGTCCGTGCACACATGAGAATTGAATTGCGTTGAGGCATTTGTATCATCCACCTATTTGCGCTACCTCAAAACTAGGAGATGCTTGTCATCACACTTTGCACAGCGAGCCGTTTTGTCACCGCCACCGATTTGGGTTACGCTCGATCTATCCTCCCCATCCTCCCCTCACACCTCTCACTTCCTTATCCAATCCCACATCCCTCATCCTTTCTCTAATCCAGCACCTCTCACTTATTCCTCCAATTTGCAGTTCGGCCTAGAGTAACGAACTTCCTTTCTCCTCCAACATCACTCATCTTGCCTCAATTACGACCAGATCTATCGCACCCCACTCCACAGCTACAGACCAGACCAGCCACAGCGACTGTGTCCACACCGAGCACTACAGCTCCCTAGCTGACTCTTACCTTCAGCTGTGGGCCAACTTCCAATCACCAGGTCTCACTTTGAGCGAACATCTTGGTCTTCCATCGTCTCGGATTCAGGTGCGGGGTGAACTAAAGCGCAAATATTATGTATTGTCCAGTATGTAGTGCTACCGATATACAAAGAAAAGGTTGCTAATAAGCTCTAGTCATACACAAAGCCAATCGAGGCCATCAGCTCGTTTGAAGAGTTCAAAGAGCTGGCTAAGCAAGAGAAGTTGGCACGCCTGCGCCGCAGGAAGGCTACAGGGAGCCCAGGAGATGTACCTAGTGGCTACAATGCGCATAAAGAGAAGCCACACGGGCATCCACTGCATTTGCTTCCAGTGGAAAACATTCGAGACAGGATCTCCGAAGCTCTGGGCATCCTCTCAGATGCAGTAGCCAGTCAAAGCGTTACCACACAAGAAGTCCTCGCGTTCAGGAAGTCCATCAGTCAATGTCAGAAAGGGCCCAAAAGGGGTAGGACCACATTTGCCTTCGTTGGCGAACAGGGAGTTGGCAAGAGTACGAGCATTAATGCTTTACTGCACCGGTCGGCATTGGCCGACAGCCAAAAAGCCAACAAAGCTTGCACACAGTATCCAACGGTTTTTGAGCATAGACCCGGGGCTGCGGACGACACCAATGAGAGCGATGTCACAATTGTCCTTCTAGATGTGGAAAACTTGACACACGTGCTCAAGGAGCACATCAACAACTGGTCGTACATGGACTTTGCCGTGACACAGAAAGCCCATCTGTCCGAGGGAAATGAACCGGATGACGGAGCTGAAGTAGAAACCGATGAAGATGACGATGTGTCATCGGACGGCGAGGTTGATACTACCGCGCCCAACCGGGCGAAGCTCACACGCACAGAAAGGATGAACGCCACAACGGCTATGGAGCTTTTCCAAAATATATTTCAGTGTGATAAATATCCGGAATCACAAAAGGAGCTCAAAGGCATCCTGAACGGTTTCAACATGAACAACGGAGCATTCTTGCACCGATGTCTGCAAAAGATTGAACTACTGAAACACGAGTCGCGGGCCATAGGGAACAAGATTCTTTACAAAAATGTGAAGGATTCAGAGTTCTTACAGGTAGTGGACCTTGCAAAAAGACTGTCATGTATAGTCGATCGTGTCATTGTATCCACTGGGGCAACCATCCTAAGAGCGGGAGCGGTTCTCATCGACCTACCAGGCAAGTCTTTGTGATATGCTACGTATGCCAAATAGTGCTGACATGTTCAGGTTTTGGGGACTTGAATCAAACTCGCATGGCTTTTGCAAATAGCGTCCGGAGGGAATCGGATTTCGAAATCATTGTCACGCCGATAAACCGTGTCCTCACCCGGAAAGAAGTGAACGGGTACATCGAGAACTCTTTGAAAGCGCATGGTGCAAGGAACACAATTATCCTCTTCAATCAAATTGACGTAGGTCGTACCATTGTGAATCAAGCTGAGATATTAACGTGGTATAGCGTGAAATTCCGGAGGACATACCCATGGAGAGACTTATTGGAAAAGCCAAGGAGGATCCCTTTCCCGAAATCTGTAAAAGAATTCAAGAAGCAGACAACAGCGAGTACGAAATCGACGATGAAGAGACACAACTGGAACTTTTCGATTATGTCAGGGACCTTGAACGACAAGCAGGGTGCGCCTATGTTCATTTGCAAGTGCAAAAAACAGGGTGGGAGCTGAAAGACAGGTACAGTGACCGTGGGGGCGACGAGATGAGATTGGCCGGCATTACCGCAATTCAATACATGCTACAAATGAACATAGGCCTAACGAAACCGCCCAAGTTCAGTCCGGAAATGACAGGGATTCCAAGCTTCAGGAATGTCTTGCACAACATTGTTGCCGAGAAGAGCTATTGCAATTTGCAAAAATTCATATTCGAACTTCTGCCTCCACTAATTGATCAGGGGCGTCGCATCATATCGAAACAGAAAGAGGACGACGGCTTCTATCGCCTGCGTCAGCAACTCACAGCATTTTTGGAAGCTTTCAAGGCTAACATTGGAACATGTGTTTCAAGATCCTTGATAACAGCTCTCCCTCGGATGTGGGATTTTGGTGTTAGGTCAGCCGTCATGTCCCAGCTTAAAAGGAAGGTTGACAGCTGGTCAAAACGTGTTCATGCCAACACTTACCGGATGACAATTCGTCAACGGGGTATTCCGAAAGGCAGCAAGGCAAAAGCTTATCTTGGAAGATATATCAATTGGAACCTCGATCTCCTGCGCGCCATGGAGAACATCGTAGCGGACAAAAGGGATAAGAGACCAAAAGGCGGAGAAACCCGCAAGCCCTTACTCGAGTGGAAAGATAAAGTAATCGACCTTTCAAGCACCATCTCGGCGCCGGTTGTTACGCTTACCCGCAGCTTCCTCGTGAAAGTACAAAAGGCTATTGAAAAAGCGACGTCTGACGAGCGACTGACGCGTCGCACTAGAGAAGCATGGCAAAAAGTCGTTGCGACTATTCAAGAGCTGATCATCACATTACCATCAGAGATGGAGCGCAAAATCAACGAAGTCTTCCGCAAAATCACAACCGAGGAGGACATATGGGGCATAATAGCGTTACTGAACACTCCAGAGTATGAGAAAATAGCGAAGCTGGCACGCGGTTGGGGAATGTACCGTCGCCTTAAAGAGGAAGTACGCAAGACGTTCCTCGAAAGGGATAAAAACGGAAAAACATTCATTGATAGATATGAAGACGAAGCCGCACATCTAATGCAATGTGCTCTCAACTGCTCCTTGGACGACTTTCGTCTGGCAATCACTGCCAAGTTTCAAGAGTTCGTCGCGATCAGCGAGCATTTCTTGGAAAGTCAGGACCACAAAACCAAGGAATATCGGGCGCTCGGAAGGAGGCTAGAAGGTCAGATGCCCGTCTTTGAGAAACATCTTCTGCAACTGCAGAGGATGTTTCCTGGCTGCGCAAGTCAAGGGGAGATCGAAGTGCGTCAACGTGCGAAAAGGATAAAATTGGAAACCGAATGATAGCCTCTGGACTGAGCAATTGAGGCATACTGCTTGCTGCAGTACACATGAGCAACTTGAATAAGGTCGGCCAGAACATGTACTTTACTCCTAGATGCTTTCAGATCCATTCTAAGCTTGTACTTCTTGTTTCTTTTCTGATGCAGTTTGGAATATCTCTCAACATGGACCTTTCCTTTCACTGCAATAACGGCTCCCAAGGTTCCTCTGGAAAGGAGCGGACCTGAATGGTTTTTGAAGAAGGGGGAGAATGTCAAGTGTTATACTAGCAATAAATTCTATAAACCGACAAAATATTAAACAGGAAGACATAACGTGTGTTCTACTGAAGACCTCGAAACCATGTACGCTCAAGCTGCCTATGCTGAATGTGGGCCGGGCCTCCAGAAGCGGCAAGCCGAAGTGCTTCGGGCCGAACTCCAAAACCGGACGGCGACGGTAAGACATTCCTCGACGGATATGAGGACACGTGCCTCGTGCCTTCAGAAGACATTACGGACAATCTACCCAGTGCGCTCTATGCACGTCAATACCATTGACAGGATTATAAGAGAACTCGTGGAAGCCATGCGCGAACTTGCGGGACCGGCCACTCATCTAACGGAGAGGGATCTTGCCGTCAGAGAGGAGCTGAAGGATTTAATCAAGAATTTGAGAAGCTCCTGGCAGATGCACAGAAAATGTTTGAGCCAGCGAAAATAGGATCAGTTGAGGGCGGCCCGCCGACTAAGAAGCCCAAGGTATGAATGGTACAAATGCGGTTGCTCTTGAAATAAAGGATATCAGACATAAAATTTGGGGTCCTATCTAGGCTTCGTATAATTTTGAGTGTGCATTTTGATATGACCGGGATGACTGTGCACTACGTCCACAGCGTCCGGTAAGTTTTTACGTATGAGCAACATACCACAGACGAGAAAACGCAGGGATTCATTTGGGATTCGCGACGAGTACTACTCCGTCTCACCTCCCGTGACCTTGGGGGATCGCATATTCTTTATTGGACCCGGTTAAGCTGAATGGCAAAAATTGCAACCTAAACACGGTGCAGTCTAACAGAGATAGAGAATTGATATAATGGATATTCAAGAAATTCTGGTGGCTTGGAATATTATACTGCACCCCTTATTGTTCTGGAATCGAAATTGAGGGTGAACCCGTCTACAACCTTGTCCTATAAACAAGGACGCTTATATCGCGAAGTCGTCGCACTCTTCGAGATTCAAGTGGGATGTACATGCGTGACGCATCGCGGTATAGTCTTGTATTCTGATTCAGACGGACTTGCACTACTACCAGTACTAAGATATAATAATAGCGGTCTGCATATGAGAGCTGACGCTGGGGCTGCTTCGCGTTTGGTCCGAAAGAGCGGTGCAGCGCGGGCAACGATTCTCACCTTCCCGTGTCACCCCAACCATAAACTTGCTCTCACCTCTCACAATCTTCATTCTAGTTTTGTGCTCTGCACTTTCTCTCCACTCTTTCTTTGCACGCACTTTTCTTCTATACTCTCGATAGTAATATCCCGTTCGTGCAACTCCGTAGAAGGCGCTCACAGCTCTCTCTCCCTCTCTCTCTTCCTACTTGCGTTCGTTCACCTTTCAGCTTTCTTGCGTTCGAGAGCAGGTATCTATATTTGCTCTAACGATTTGAATCCCTCAAAATCCATACTAATTCGTTCTTTTTCTCAGTTCATGACTTCGCAAGCCACCGTGGCCCCGCCAATGGAGGTTTTGTCATACGAGGATTGGCGAATTCAGCTTGGAGAAGATGAATTTCCAGAGGCTCTCAAAGCCATCGATGCAGCGGAAGCATTTGTTACATACAACCCAAGCTCCGAACTTCCTCCTGGCCTCCCCTGGTACCGACTGGACCAAGCAGCCATCGACGAGGAAATACTCTCAATCTCAAATCTTATTACTTCCAGGACTGCGGTGGCAAGACCTGGGGACACCGAGATAAGGTCCCTGCAAAAGTCTGCAATTCAGAACGGACAAGTACAGAATATGACTGCACGGGACGTCGCCTTATTTGGGATGCAAGGAGTAGGGAAGAGCCTTTTGATCAACGCCCTTCAAGATCGAAAAAGGCTCTCCAAAACATCGGCAGAAGGGGCGGCCTGCACAGCCTCCGCAATACGATACCTTCACAAAGCCGGGGCTGGTGACCGTTCAGACTGCTACGATGTGACAATTCAGTTCATCGATGACGAGAATTTACGTGAAGTAACGGATGAACATGCGAGGCATTACAACTTCTGGCATCATTCAGGAGCAGAAAATCAGGAGAAAACGGTCGAAGATGAAGAAGCCGCAAAAACAGCAGAGGAATTCTTTTCGGCAATTTTTGATACTGCGCATGATCGAGAGAACCGTGCCAAATTACAGGAACTTCTCACAGCGACAGGGTTTAAGTCTGGAGCGCTTGTTGAAGAGACAGTGAAAATGGCTCTCCAACAAATCGCGAAGCATAACGCTGACAAGCGCCGTGCCAAAGCACTATATGGCTTAAAGCCCAAAAAGCTGATGAAAGCCGTCGACGGTCTTATTGCACCACACAAATCGCAACCTTCACTCTGGCCGATAGTGCAACACGTCAACATATTTCTCGGGTCCACACTTTCAAGGAATGGAGTCGCAATTGTTGACCTTCCTGGTAAGACATCAATGTACCTAGGTAACTAATGCATACACAAAGTACTGATACATCCAGGGTTGGGTGACCTTAACCTAAGCCGAACAGCCGCAACTAATGCCATCCGTCGGAAAGCGATTTTTGAGGCAATTGTAGCGAAGCCTGACCGTGTTACGACAGATAACAACGTATACCGACAACTCCGGCAGTCTATCAAAACCCATGGTGCAAAGAATACAATTCTCATTCTCACCAAGATTGATGTAAGATACCGCATGATATTGTAGAGGAGCCAGACGTGAATTGACAATTTGCAGGAGTACATACAAGATGAACACCACATTGAACAGTTGATAGAGGATGGTCAGTTCAGTCCTCTGGATACAATCAAATTCCACATGGAGGTTGCAGAGACCAAATATGAGCAGCTCGGAGACAAGGATGACGAAGCCAAACTCATTGAACGTTACCAGGATTACTTGAGAAGAACTGCCCAGCTTGCTTTCATTCGACATCGCGCAGAAACACTAGAAGCCACTATGCGAGAAATGTTCAAAAACATCGACCGAGATCCTATCGAAGTGTTCTCCATTTCCGCGAACAACTACTTATCTTGGCTTCAGCCTCACCGATCAAATGCTCCGGCCTTGACACTTGAGATGACAGGCATTCCACGACTTCGACGATTTTTGCTCGGAATTTCTGCAGAAGACAATTGGGAGGCTTACCGAAAGCACGCATTTACCAACCTGCCTCGCCTACTGGAAAAGATCATGCGAATAACCGATGAAGAGAGAAAAAACGACGCCTATCGTGCCATTCGTCCCTGTTTCTCACGGCTGGTCAACGAGTTCGAAGAAGCCCAGCAAAATCGTTTTGACAATTTCATTTCTTCTAGCATACCTGAGGTGTGGGTTGGCAGCACATTGAAAGCAAAGAGACTATGGCAGCTTTCCCAAGTGGTCCAAAAATGGTCGGATGGGGTGGCTTACAACACGTATGACAAGGCTGTGCGATACAGAGGCATTGTTTTCAGAACGAGAGCAGGCAAGTACAAAGAACAAGGAGGTCATTTTAATTGGAATGAGGACTTGAGTGAAGAGACGTCACCAGATATGGGGAGGTGGAAGCGCAGAATGAACAAGAATGTGTCCGCCATTGCTGAAGAATTGAATGAATGCACCGCTTCACTCTATCAAAGTATATCAAAAGTCATTCTGGTCTCTTCCTTGGAGCCTCAACTGAAAGTTATAGCCATCGAGGAATGGAATAAGCACCAGTCTACCGTTCTTGCATTCTCACAAGGCCTTGAAAGAATCCTCAAGAATCAGATCACGGAGACTTTCAAATTTGCGACAACGGAGACGGACATTCGATGCATGTTTGCAAAAATCAACGCGGAATTCTTTGAGAGAATCGAAAGTACTCCTCGCGGAAGTGGTTTCTACCTCCGCCAGCGGAAGGCTATAACGAATTCCCTCGTGCAAGCCGATTCAGAGGGTAGGACGTTGATTGATAAGATAGAAGACTCGGTCCACAAAGCAGCGAAGGAGAATCTTGAATTAGGATTTACCGATTATCTCAATAAACTTGTGGAGGAGCTCATGCTATTTGATGAGCACATCGTGGAACGTGTTCCGCCGGACTATGAAATCATGTCAGTGGATCAGCAAATTCGCAATTCCCTCAGAGAATTGATACCGGAGTTGGAGTACAAGATCAAGAGCTTACAAGCAATCTTCACGCCTGAGGAAACAGCTAGTGTGGTTCACCAGGGTGAAGTTCCAAAAATTGAGCAAAATCAATCTCGCGAAGCCGAACAGGTTGAAGTTTCGGACGATGAAAGAAATAGGGTTCGGCACGAGGAGGAGAGCAATCATCTGGAAATTGAGGAGCCGTTAGCCAAAAAGCAAAAGACCGATGAGGGCTGCAGCGAGTTGTCAGCGAGCGAGATGCCGGTGAAGGCAACCAACTAGGACAAGTGCTTTTTCTTTTCTCCTTTTCTTTTCCCTCTCTTTTTCTTTTCTTTTTCCCCTCCCCAAATATTTGCTTTGCCACGGGTTAAACTCTGGTATTAAAAGTTATTTGGCTCCTTTCTTAGGGTCCTAGTTCTTGATTTCATGCCGGTTTCATTGTCACAACGTCTCGGGACAGGACAGGCAAATTTAGCAGGACTTTTCAGAGCGAACGTCGCTCAGTCCCATGGGAGGTTAATTCAGAACGCCGGATATCAATCTCACTCAGACTCTACCAATATTATATATCGCTATATCTTCAAACCCCTGATCAAAAGCAATGCTCGAAACTCTGATGTTTAGAGCAAGCTCACGCGCCTTTGTAAACTCTGGATCTTCACTTCCAAGGCATGATTCTCGTCTTCCTTGCGATGCAACTCTTTCTGAAGAGCTTCCTTTTCAGACCGCAAAGCTTGCAGCTTTCCACCCATCTTCTCGCGATAGCTAGCGTGCTCTTCGTGAATAGCTTCAACACGATGCCATTCAAGGCCGGAACCTGATCCAACACCTGCCCCGGGCCCGGATGCTGTACCTCCAGATTGAAAACGCGCAATCTGGACATCCTTAGCCTTCAGTTTTGCTTCCAAATCCGTGACCATATCTTTCCAGGCTTTGTGCGCAGTCATGCGGTTGAGATCGTCGATATTCGCACCACCCTTCAGCGTCTCGATTTGCGACAGAAGATCTAGATTTCTCTGTTCGAGCTCCAATGCACGCTGTTCAAGTGCCGCAGCCTTTGCCGCAGCAAATAGGTCCATTGTACCTCTCCGCTCCATGATCACACTTCCAGGGCGACCACTGTGAGCTCGACTGGGACTTGAGCGTCCGGTCTGAGAGCCCTGCGCCTCTAGCCTGTCCAGCTTTCTCGTCGCCTCTGCAAGCTTGGCCCGTACAGCTTGCAAGTTGACAAGGTCGTCGTCGCGGAGCTTGGTCATGCCTTCGAGTTCGCGGCGGGCTTTGGCAAGCATCCCCCGAATCTTGATGTTATTCTCCACATCTTCATCACGAAGTGCAAAGAGAGCCTCGTGCCGTTTCTGCCATGTCTTCTTTTCCTCGCGAAGAGCCTTGAGTTCCGCGACCATCTCGGCATAGTCTTCTGGAGTGACTGATACAACGGGGTTGGCGCGTTCCATGAAGATGAGTTTGGACATGAGGCTGGCGAGCTGTGTCTCCAAGGGCCCGGGAACATGAGGGGGTGGCGGCGGTTCGGAAGTCTCTTCATTCTCTTCATCGAGCTTGACTTCGTGCACTTGCTCTGTTCTCTTCGGCAACGACGTTGGTGTCTTCTCTGGGAATTCAAAATCATGTTCGTCTCCACCTAGCGTCGAGCTTCGTGAGTGGACATCGTCATCGGGTGAGTTCTCCATAGGTTCTTGTGGATGCCTGTGCTGAGTTCGTAGAGGGGCTGGTGCGATTTCGGTGATTTGCGAGGCGACTCCAAGCTTTTGGCTCAGTCTTGAGACAGCAGTTCCGGACTGCTGCCGTCCTGATTGCCACATAGCCGGGACACCGTTGGACGGAACTGATGGGAAGGTTGCGATTTCGTCGTCGCCGGCGGTCTCCGAGGAGTGATCCGATTCGTATCCAGTACCTCGTCGCAGCACCGGAGGAGAGCTTATAGAAGGGGAACGGCTCGATGAATGCATCGAAGCCACCGAGTGTACTGAGGTAGTGCGTTGAGATCGGGATGGCGCACGGTTGGCTGTCCACATTTCCTGCACTTTCTCGTATGTGGAAGAAAACAATCTGTTTTTGGTAAATGGTAATACGTTGGACCCAGTAGAGCAATTGCGGATTGAGCCAATGGACGGAAATGGAAAATCGGGGATGAAAGTGATGCAGGAATTCAGATGCCTGAAGTTTGGCCGAAATATCAGCGCATCATGGCCTTTTGATCTTGAGATGATAGAGGTCTGAACGTCCGTGGCAAGGTCTGAAACGCATCCTGATACCGAGCATTCTCCTTACTCCGACCTGCGACATTGGCGCTATATATCGCGGTATTCCCCTAACAACTATCTCCCTGAAATTGCTGCCAAGAACACCGTCCAAGACTGCGATCATCCCCTTATATTACCCGCCAACATTTGAAGGAAGCCGGGAAGCTGGGGTACGATTCGTCGTCACGTGATCGGGACTGCGACTTGGAAGCTCGAGTTTCGGAGATTCAAAAGCACGGCACAATTGGACGTTGTGAGTGCATATCGAAACATCAACCAGGTTACAATTGCACAGAAGAAAACACCATCAACGCAGGCGTGAAATTGTGCATTCGTGACGTGGAAATTCGGTTCCTCAAGTCCTGAAGATCGGAGTGTCGACGCAGGTGCGACCTGAAACGCATCTCGTGTCAGACTTGCACTTAGCCGCACACACTGGCAACCTTCTCGAACATAACCTCCGCTTCGCGACGATGCACGCTTCAGCCTCATGTTCCCCAATAATCACCGAGATGATCCTGCAGTTGACAGCCTGCGCTTTGACTCCGAGTTCTCCATTGTAAGGGTTCACAGTGTTCCAAGATTGTGATATGTACCTAACCAGGGGTACTGTCCAGCGACTAGGGGATTGATAGTAGGTAGGTGCTAAAACCTCTTGTATACATTCAGTGGTAAACGATCGAATTAGGAAAAGTCGTAAGACAATGACCAAGTAGGAAATTTTCACTGACATCGGTGAAAGTGATATCACGTGACCAGCCTTCCGCATCCCTCCATCATCAAGTCCACTGCTGAAACACAGCAAGGAACTATTTCGGCTTCAGTAAACCTCGGAGAACATTTGAGCTCATTGACTATGGTGCCTGATTTGCTTAGTCGACGGTGCTCGAACGCAAGCGAGTGTCTCCTAGACTCCCAGCTGTTCCGGCACTGAGGTCGCACAGTGCGGTCTGGAATGGCATCCTACAACACTTTACCCCAGCTCCATGCAAGAGGGCTGAAATAATCTCTTTTGAAAAGTAGAATGTTGCTGCCTTCCCTCCTCGCCCTGGCGTGGGGTCAGCTACCACGGACGGACCCAGTCCCTTTCACTGGATTGCCTGGCGGTGAGGCAAAAGTTCTCGCCCCCGCCCTTGATGCCTAACCTTGGCGTATATATTGAAAGTTTGGTAAACCGGCGCTGGACCTTTTCATCCTGCAGCGGACAACTTCCAACCTGCCCGAGCAACTTTGCGAACGTGGAACCACAACATGACCAATTTCGAAGCTTTCGACGCTATATCTAAGGAGCTGGGCTCTTTTATAAAGAGCAAATCGTCCACCTTCGCATGCGGCGGATGTATTCCGATCGTAAGACCTTCAATTTCGTAAACTTGTGCGCAAACAATGACCAACAATTGTAGGTGCCCAATGAAAAGCCGGACTCCGCTGCTCTGGCTGTGACGCCCGTTACCCTTCGTTGGGACTCTCAAGTATCCTCAACAGGCATCTCCAAGATCAGCTTCCCTATCGACGGAAATGATGAGGCGCAACGTGCGAGTCTGGTTCAACTCTTGAAAGATTGCCAACCCGCCAGTTTTGGCTATAAAGGCAACGATATACACGATGAGTCGTACCGCAAGGCGGCAAAGATGGACCCGAGTGCCTTCTCCGTCGACCTTTGCCCTTATTCTCTCGAGATTGTCAACACCATCGCCCAAGTTCTTCTTCCAAACGCAGGGAGCAATACGGCTGTTCGAGGAGTAAGGGCTGAACTCTATAAGCTCAATGTAGGCTTTCCCCGGAAGTTCACTCACATCACATATGGGCGTTGCTTACACGTGGTAGATCTATTCCTCTCCTTCTGGACTCTTCAAGGCACATGTAGACACACCGCGTTCTGACACGCAGTTCGGATCGCTTGTCGTGTCCCTCCCCTGCCACCACGAGGGCGGCCAGCTGGTTGTTCGCCATGCAGACCATTCCATGACCTTTGACTGGGGCACGTCAGGCTCTGGTGGCAAAGCGTCCACATCGATTCAGTGGCCCGCGTTCTACAGTGACTGTGAGCATGAAGTGCTCGAAGTGACGGAAGGCCACCGCATTACGCTCACTTACAATCTCTACTACGCCCCTACTGTTGGCGATCTGGCGGGAGACAGTCCAGCAATGGATGTCAAGACCCTCCCTCTGTACAGCAAGGTCCACGATGCGCTCCGCGATCCCTTGTTCATGGTACAAGGTATCTACACTTCAGTCTTTGGGTGCTCATCGTTATGAAAGTCGTTATTAATCATTAATAGGCGGATATCTCGGGGTTTGCTGCCAACACGCATACGCCCATTCTACTCGCGAGGGCGTTCAATCTTTTCCATCTGTCCTCAAGGGTGCCGACATGGCTGTTTATACGGTCTTCCAGGCACTTGGCCTCCGTACCTCGATTCGTCCGTTCCTGAATCTGAGCACTGATGATTGGCTGCACCCTCTTTATCACTCTCCTTCTTATCAGGAGACGTCAAAGGCTACCGAAACCTCGACATACGTGGGGAATGCGTTGCGCGCCCTCGTCGTAAGTGAGCGCGGTGGGGAGGGCGCTGAGCCACATGAGATTCTTTCGGAATTCGCAAGGGGACTGGCTAGAAGTGAATTGGCTGATCCCGCCTGTGAAGAGTTCTGCTTCTGTCAACTTAGTTCATCTGACGGTACGAAATACCACCCTGAGTCGAGCAAATTGTAGAGCTGACATATAACAGTACGGAAACGAACCTGGCGCCGACTCCATCTACAGCTACGCAGCTCTGCTTGTCGTGGTTCCTCCGGCTGCCGAGCGGGTCTAAATCCTATGTCCATTGCGTTCCGTTCTTTTCCGTCGTATGCACCTCTCAGGTACGGCGGATGGAAGATAATCCTGTCTAGATGGCATCGGTCATTAGAGGGATGAGTGTAAGAAACGTCGCCCTTCAGGGGTATACGACGGTAGAATCATGTATGGGCGGCTTGAACAAGGGTACATTCTGTAATGTGTACCATTACACCACAAGCCTCTAATTACTACACTACTTCTACACTCTCCAAATGCTGTAATTGCTTCTAACTACTCGCGGTGACCATGAACCTAGCACAACTTACCGCAGTTTAGATGGCAGTACTATACACGCCTATGGGTCATTATCTTTTCGTGTATGTCAGTCAAGGCGGGGAGTCCACGGGTGAGGAAGCTTACATTTGTGGCATCACCACCGTGGTACCATATTTGACTTTGGTTTACTCGATTTTAATCACACTATCGGTTGTATTTCGGCTATTAGGAGGTTACAGGACGCAAAAGTCCTCAAAGCTACTATCTATTGGTTGTTCAAGTCTTTTGGGGGGGGGCTGAGAAATCCACCGAACAAGATTTTGTCTTCTGTAGCTCATACAGTAAAACACAAATTATTCAGCGACCCAGGCAATCCAATTCATATCCATATTTCTCGTTTTCGTGAATCAAAAAGTTCAGTTACCAAGATGAATGAACCCTGCGGGGTGTGATCGCTATTGCGAGGTTCCGGCGGTTTGCTACACAGATGCCTGCTGCCCCACAGGCCAGCGTGACCTACGTGGAATCCGTGATAGTTGACAGCCGACGATTTGCGTATGCAAACCGTTAGCATGTTGAGGTTCTGGATTGATATGGCACGGCCTGTTAGATATGCTGACATAATCAACAGTCGTGCTTGCCGCGGGTGAGACAGCCGTAACAACGCGACGCGTGCCTAGCTGTACCCTGCACCTGCCCCAAGGTCGCTCAAGTCCATGAGAAGATATTGTAAACCCACACATAACAGCATCCAGGTACCATGTTCCGATCCCAGGAGAACGCCTACACCGCGCCGTTTTTGGTCATATCCTTCAGTATTATCTAATGCAGCCTTGCAACACTGCCTGCGACAGTGCGTGCTGTCCTGATCACCTTCCCGTCATCATCCGCTTTCAATCTTTGATTCGGGCAGGTCTATAAATCTCATGGCTGTGGGCATCTGTAGGAGTATGTCGTACTCCGCCTTTAACCCCATCTATATTGACTCCTTAACCCTAACATGTACATAGATTTACTACGGTGTTTTCACCAGCCATCCCGTATACGCTTCCCGAAATTCCTGCCAAACAATATCCACCTTCTTTCGTGCCACCTCTTGTTGTCTCCCCTACCATATCGAGCGCTCCTCTACTGCGACCCAATATCAATGGTGCTGAAGAACGAAAAGTTCACCAGCTATGGAAAGCTAAATTCAATATAATGAACGGGAAATGGACACCCGTAGTGCTGCCCATCAAGCTAGACATGGGACGGAGACGACATCGATGGAGTCTATAGCGCAGATGAACGCAGACCTTAATGCAGGGAGGTTAACCGTGACTGCAGTTGCAGTTCTCTCGACCGTAACGGCAGCATGCATCTGGAGTAATTCGAACCGGGAAGGGTAGATCCAGACCACACGGCCCAAGAGAAGCGCGGTACTGTCCGAACTGTCAGCTTTGGCAGCTTGCTCTTCGGTTGCACCCCTCTGCATTCTGACGCTCTTGGGGTGGCTTCTCCCACATTTCAGATGCGGAACGCACCTTGGGAGACATCGGCGATCATGGCTACGCGTAACGTGCATTTTTACTGCCGGAGAGATATCTTCCAGCTTCAGGCCCATTTTTGCTCCTGCCGCATATTGCTCGACAAGCTACCGCTTCGAGATGACTACCTGACAGGCATCTGCCAGTTCAGAGACCTCAAGTTGTATGGAGTACTCCCCCATGGTACAAATATGCTACTTCGCAGACATCGGTGCGAATGGCCGGCAGCATCTGTCAAACATTACAAGGCAAACTATGGATGCGTCCCGACTGACCGCATTAGCAAGTTAACAGCCCCGCAATCACCGGTCCAATAATGCGTTGAACGTACTCCGTAATGTTCCCCGGATGCTGGGACTGCACCTGCATGTCTGGGTGCTCACGCGGGGCAGACAGACCGACGGGACGACCTCGACGACTGAGCTGCGGCACAGTCATCCCACCGTTTGCCTGCGACCGTCCACTGGCCACATGGACGCAACCTTGGCTATTAGATGTGTCGCACCTTTCATGAGGCTGCCGTTTCCATCACTTGGTGCCATGCTCTCCTGCCGAAGGGGATCAGTTGTCCCCTACTACACATGTTCACAGGTGCCAGGTGCGACTTGTTCACTATGGACTTAGACCGGTGATATCCAGGTTCTTCGCCTGGGGGATCGACCCACGACCTCGGGCTCCCCGATGGTCCCTCAGGCTGGCGTCGCCTGGGTTAACAGCTCGCTGACCCATGCCGCCATATTGATGCAATTTTCTTTCAACTTCAGTTCTGTTGCCATATTCAGATGACTCCCTGTCTCGTATTCGCCCTAGCGTGCGGCACAGTTCCATACACGGTGACTTGTACCGTACACATCACAGCGCTTAGCCTGAAGGACGGCTTCACCGTTGGAGGCAGCGATGACTCCTGGATGGGACACGGTAAGACGCCACAAACGCCTTCTGGTCTTGTGGGAGAGGGTTGCGTATGATGTGCATTACTCCGCAAACTCATATTGGCCACTGGTCTTATCATACCCGCCCCAGCATGCAGCCGGAGACAGGGACTGTTTCTTTTGACCATCTTCTGTAGGAGTATTCACCAAAGCTGTGGGCGTGTCACCACAAGTTGCCTCTCCTTGGTTTACATAAAGTTACGGAATGCCTATGCGTTCTTCACGCTTCCGGCAGTGATCGTTGCTGCACCTCACTTTGCTCAAAATATTCTTGCCTTCGACTGGGAAGACAAAAACATGGCTTCCTCATCCTCATTGTTAAGTTTGCCTCCGGAAGTTATAGTCAACATATTGTCTTTCCTTCCAATCCAGTCCCTCCTTCGTTTCTCACTGGCAAATCATTATTCACATTCTCTAGCCGCGTCAAGCCTGCAGACACTGTCTTTGGGAATCTACACAACCCGCCTTGCCGGCATCATCAGTTGCTTATCGGCGACCAGGTATCCGGAACCGAAACTCATCAGTTCATCCTTCTCGCCTAGTATATGTTCTTTCAGAGAGCCTACGAGCACCAGCCAAGAGAGGAAGGAACTTGATATAGACCCCGAAGAGCACTTAGGCAATACTGACCCTTATGGTGTCGCGGTCACAATTCCGGATGCCCAATTCTTCGACGCCACCACACTTTTGTTCTTCCACAATGCCCTTATGAAGAACATCATCATTAGACATGGGGCCGCGTTGTGCAATCTAGAGGTATCCCTCTGGACTCTAACTGTACCGATCGCAAACGCACTATCTGCTCTGCAAGGCCTCAGAACACTCTCTATCCGTATCGAAACCTTCCCCCAAGTACGCGGACTGCCTGGCGGACTAGTTGTCGCTCAACGGGCCGAACAACGTGAAGCTTGGAATATTCTTACAAGGAAGGCCGCGTGGGCACCACGCTTGCACGCCCTTCGGCTAGAAGGGGGCGAGCTCTCTTCTACCCAGGTCTCTACGCTGCTTCGCAGGAGCCATGGGTGTAGAGAGCTATGGCTCAGCAAATGCCCGCTCGTGGACAAGAAGATCTGGACATTCCTGGGAAACGAATCGGCAACGGTCAACACCTCGTTACGCATCCTCGGCATTATGAGATGTGGTGGTCAGCTTGACGGGGAAGTTCTCGAACTCATTGGCAAAATCGAAGGCTTGCAGGTAAGCCACCCCTACCCAGTTCGCTATACGATGAAGGTGGCGTGGCTCAACAACCAGTAGTTCCTATCTTTGCAGGGGATGGCGTCTTATACTTTGGACAGCGAGATTATCGAAAAGCGGAATAAAGAATGCTGGCGTATTCCAGAGTTCATCCCTCCGGTTCCAACGGCTGTAATGGGGACGGTGATTGAGGCCGATCCGCGTTACATGTAGGTAAAAGGGCCCATGCACTCATATGGGATTGGTCCACCCTCATTCTGAGTGTACTCTTGGGGGGAGAGGTACACAAAAATCAACGTATCCAAAGTCCATCACTGCTCAAACAGGTGCTCAGAGCATTAAAGCTTCGAAGCTTACCTGATTGGCTCATCCTTGTAGTTAACGTGTTCTACTACCCATCCGCCAGCCCCACTAGAAATCCCGACGCGTCTTCTACTAAATTCGCGATGCCACCATAACACAGCGTCTAGCAGCTCTAGAGGGAAGGTAGACTAGCTCTATCAAAGCAGGCAATTCAATCTAAGCAGGTTTCAAGTCTTCGACAGGCT
>JAFHBW010000165.1:0-55202 GCA_019022765.1 Westerdykella sp. P71 | reverse complement strand
CCCCCCCCCCCCCCCCCCCCCCCCCCCCCCCCCCCCCCCCCCCCCCCCCCCCCCCCCCCCCCCCCCCCCCCCCCCCCCCCCCCGAAACGCGAGACTTTATCCTGGAAGCACAACCACCACCACAACATGCGCTCGTCAATCCTCTCGCACAAGGGTTTCTAGAAATACCCGGAGCGAGGCTGCTGCGCCCAATCACTTGTCCGCGCTGACGAGAGGAACAGGAGAGCCGTTGCGGGCTGGGGTTCCACAAAGGTCCCAAACTCCCACTCACACCCGGCCCATGACGTTGCCTGCCTATGGTGACACAGCCAGCCATCCAAGACCATCGCCATGGTGTGGTGCCGACCAGTCGATTGGTGATGCGCGACTTGTTATACGACACACAGAGACTGTACACTGTACACTGCAGTGCTTCCTTTGTTCCCAACCTCGCCCGCGTGGCAGCAGACCGCACCCGCTGTTGTAGACCGTCCAGCTGAAAGTTATATTTTTTCGCACACTGTACAAAAATTCGACGCACGTCAGGGGAGCACCCAGTATTGCGTTTATCATCTTCTTACGGTTTTACAATCCTCATACTGTGCACTCCGTAATCTTTACACGATACGTCCTTGACGACCGATTGGGAGTGAGATGCGTACCAAGGCATTTTTGAACTCTCCCCAAGAAGACACATCTCTATAACACCATGCTCCTGATGGTTCTCGTTGTCGAGGACAATGTCAGCAAGGGACTGGAGCCTACCATTGTTCCACAAACGCAACCACCCACGCACCCCAGCCCACGGTTGATCGCCCGCCTCCCTGCAGCCATCCATGACTCCTCGTGCATCTTCGTCTGTGCTCGCATGCCCGCATGCACGCCAGCTATGTCTCACTATTCCGCGTGCGAACTCCATATGAAGCCCATGTGGAGTGAATCAAGGGATGAACGTCGGCCATGTCGACACATTGTGGAGTACGTATACATCACTGTACACGAGAGAGAAGTCCCTCTCTCACACACACGCGCGCACACGCTCATGGACAAATGTACACGAAAATCTACAAAAAAAATGACAAATAGGTTTCCGCTTGGAAACGGGAGACGAGGTTGGCGCTGCACTGCACATGTAATCCGCGCGTTGCTGGGGGCAGAGCCTCTTTGTACGACGTGGTCGTTCCGAGCAGGAGGGACTACACCAAGATATAGAAGAACAGAATAGTGAAAGGTGGTCATTATAGCATTCATTATACCATTAGAGAGTCGAGTCTATCTCTGGAAACCTTGACAAAGAAAATATGTAATACATCCCCAGTCTATGCCTCTACCAAAACGCCTTCCTAAGCAATTGTGCCTTCCCCATTTCCTGCCTCTCCCTCTCCCATCTATCCACTTATCCCTCCAGAACTCCCCCTTCCGCATCCTTAACCTTCTTCTTCTCCACAAATCCCTGCTCCGTCTCATTGGCCCTGTCCAATGCATACGCCTTCGTCCACAGACTCGACACCAAGGCCACGCCCGCCAACACCGTCATGACAATCCAAATATACTTCAGCGCATACACATAGCTCTGCTTCAACTGGTCCTTCATGATCCCAGGCGGTAGCGCTTTGATGATCTCCACCAATCCCGCCGCATCCCTCGAATATTCGTCCGCGCGGTCCGCCAGGAGCGGGAGAGTGAGCAACTTCTTCTTCATCTGGTTCTGGAAGATGACTCCGCCGATGGCGACACCCAGCGTCTGGCCAAACGCGCGCAGGAAGCTGAACATGGTCGCGGCGTAAGCCTGATCTTTGTTGTCGGCAGCTGCCTGGATCGTGAGTCCCATGGCAGGGAACAGCATTCCCGTCCCCAGGCCGCCGACGAGGTTGAGGAAGATCCATTGCACGGTTGTGGTGTGCTCGTCGAGGAGGATGATCAGCCCGTAACCGATGGTCGCGAGGACCCAGCCGGACCAGATGGCCCAGCGGTAGCTGCCTGTTAAAGCGATGACGGTGCCAACGACCTGATGAGTTCGTTAGTATAAATGGATTTTCGTGGGTCAAAGAGAGGGACGAACCATGGCTGCGGGAGCGACAGTGAAGGTCTGCGGGAAGAGAGCTACGCCTGCCATAATGGGCGTCATGCCTTTGACAGCTTGGTAGTACAGCGGGAGGTAGTAGAGGACGCCCCAGAGAATGATGCCGTGGATGGCTGCTTGGAGATATGTCACTGCTGCCGTGGTGTTCTTGAAGATGGACGTCCGAATCAGCGGTTCAGGGGCCCAGAGTTCCTGATGAATGACAAACACGACCATCCCCGCGGCACCCACCAGGAGGGGTACCAGAGTCCGCCAGCTGTCCCAGGGATATTGGACACCGCCCCAGGTGATGGGGATGAGGAAGCTGGTGATTGAGCCAAGGAACAGGACAGTGCCGATCCAGTCCACACGCCGAAGCTTCAGCATAAGCGAAGACGGAAGATAGTTCAGCTTCAAGAAGAGCGTGATCATCACCGCGCCAATACCCAGGAAGGGGAGGTTAATCCAGAAGATCCATCTCCATGAGACGTTCTGTGCGAAGCCACCACCTGATACTCCGTTAGCTACGGACAACCCCTTTCATGAGGATCGAACTTTCTTACCAAGAAGTGGCCCGACGACGGTACCAACAGCCCACATGGAACCAAGCGCGGACATCCAATTCCCTCGCTGGCGAAGCGGCACCAAATCCGTAATCACAACCTCAGTCATGACAATGATACCGCCCCCTCCAATACCTTGAATGCTGCGGCCGACGAGAATAACGGTAAAGTTGTTGGCCACCGCAGCAACGATAGATCCAGCAAGGAAGAATGCCAAACTAACATAGATCAAGGGCTTGCGACCGAAGATGTGTGAGAAGGACCCGATGACGGGTTGGAAGACGGTAGACGTCAAGAGGAATGAGGTGCCGGACCAGAAGGCCTCGAGTGCGGAACCGCCTAGTGCTTTCGCCATGATCTGGATGTTGTAAGCATTCTGGATTGGATATGGTGGAGAAAGAGATGTACCGGAAGAGCTACTGATAAGGAGGTAGCGTCTAGAGCGGCCATTAATGTGATCACGCAGAGGGAAATGAAGGCGGCGTAGAAGCGCCATCCGGGGTTGAATTCTTCGAGCGCTTCGGTCGATTTTTCTGAGGAGGAGGAGCTGTCAACAGCTTCTGCGCTCTCGTCTTTGGAAGTGATATCGAGAACAGGGTCCTCTGACGAGGTGTGTTCAGGAGCAGTCGACATGTTGAGTATGTGGATTCCAATAGGTGTGTTTAAGAAATTTAAGGAACAAAGTATTGGGGCCAGACAAAAGGCAGAACTTAGAGCGGTTCCCCGGGAGATAGCTCAAAGAGTTCTTGGGATTGATGAAGAATGAAAAGGACGTGACACAGCACCACCACAGCCTCTATATAACATATCGCAACAAACCACAATTGCAAACTCGACATCCTCCAGTCCCCGTCGGACGTACCGTAGGCGTACGGTCAAACAACATCCCTCGTCAAGCCTCAGGACTGCATGACGCGGACGAACTATACTCAGCTCCACTCGGTGCCATTATTGGCACCCCGTTCTCCTCGAACACGTATCTTCACGTAGCCCGATGACCATCGGAGAGACTTTGCGCAGAGCATCCAGAAAAGGAATGCATCATGACTAACTCCACAGGAGATGTGATTGGAGCGTTGGGGTGGATGTTTGGCCAGTCGGAGCAATTTTCCGCCGTGTCACATAACGTTTTGTCGTTGAGGAGATCATCAGTTGGGCCGACTGTGGCTGGTGGAGGGTGTGGCTGCACTGCATTTAAGGAGCGCGATTACCGTAATAGGGAATAGTGGCTTGGCAGTCGGGACAACTATGAATTGGTGGGGACGTCCTCACTCTCAGGCTGCGACTTTGCAAACATCATCATCTTGCTTATTGATGATAAAGCATCCGTCCGTCCATATTTTTTCTAGCATGGGTCTATGATGTCTATTTGCCAACCCAGGTCGATTGTGTCGATTATTTGCTAACCCATACTTTGTAGCCAGAGACCGAGTCATCATCTCCATATTCAGCCCTTTCCCGCCCGCGCCAGCAGATCGTCCATATGCGATGTAAAGGCGGATAGAGGCGGGTGGCATGAATGGACGTCTAATGAGTATGCTCACGGGAGACTTTCCCATTCACATTATACACAGTACATTCCCAAGCCTGCAACAAGTGCCGGTTGCGTGGCATTCCTCACCAGCCTCTTTGTTCAGTTTCGCTTCCGATCTACACACCACGTGCTCAACATTCCTTTGTCCCCAGGAACGGCTTCTAGAAGAACTTCATTCGAACGCCTTATGGGTAGACTTCCCAATGACAATTCCGAGGCAGGAACGCGAGCCGCAACGGCCAGATGCCGTCCCCAGTCAACACAGGAAACAGCTCCTCGCCGTCGTTCGAGGGCATGGAACGTCCCGTCCGCTCATTCAAGTCCTTCGTCAAGACGGTGCCACCTGCCCCGAATAGTGTCGCGAACCACAAACCGTTGCCACCGACTCCAAATGCTCAGTGACCCAGCGCGTCGCTCACTTCTCAACCGTCTCCAGTATCGCCAGCCTCTGCGTCGAAGCCGAGTGTAGTTCCGTGGAGAGCTCCCGCTGAATGGTCCTCCACTCCCCAGAGTGCGGAATCGCTTCCAGCTCCGCCTGCAAATAGACAATACTCTCCATTACTGCCCGACCCATCTCCGGACCCAACCGATAGATTGCTGGAACTCTGCGCCGCTCGAGGCGAATCCCCGCAGCTCCAACAAGCAAGATTGCTGCCCATCTACGAGCGATCAGATTCTAATCTTGGTCCTCCCCGGGAGCCGCCCCAGTCTCCCCTCCCGCCACCCCCGAGATCACCGGCTCGAGTGAGCCCCAAAGGGAAAGGGCCAGCACGTTCCCCTTCGAATGGACCGACTACCAGATCAAGAACGCAGTGGTCTGGCTCTTCTGGCTCTGGTGTCGCTCGGACAGATTCACCAGCCCACTCCAACCGCTCCCATACCTCCAATATGTCGCTAAGGGAAAAGGCGTTTGCAACGCTAGGCTTGGACCGACCAAGGGAGCAACAACCGACAGCGCAAGCGACCAGTCAATTCTATAAGACAGAAAAGATTGTGATACCTGATCCCGACTACAATCGCTCACCGACATCATATGGAAGTTCAAGACAGCCACGGTCTCCTGGTTGGGCCAATTCCGATGCTCATTCTGAAGATATAGATTTGAGCGAATATGCAAGAAGACTAGCCGTATCCCGGGACTACCATGATGCGCTGGTGGACGAGTATCATGATAGCAAACGAGCGCAAGAAAGATATCCACCTTCCGACAGACATTTATACCCTGCGCCCCTCTCTTGGAATAAGGATTCCAATGGAAATTCCCCTCGCAGTGCTTCTGAAACCAGGCAGGGGTTCGAATCATCGGGCACTCAAAGCAAGAGAACGTCGAATAGCAACATAAAGCGGCTGTCGAATAAAATGACGGGTTGGGTCCCAAAACGCCTCAGTGTTGGACCCAAACGCAGTGAAGCCTCCGATGAAACCGGACTTAGGAACAAAGATGACATAGAGGACCATCTCCGCTTCTCCAAGTTCTTCCCCAAGGGCACTCTTCCTCGCCTTCGCAGGAAATCAGATAAGGGAAAGGCAAACGGGCCCCTACAGACCAGATCTGCATCCGCGCTTGATGTCAACGCAGCGACAGACTCAAGGACGTCAACACCGATCCTCCGCCTCCCACTTGGTCTCTCCGTCGTCCGAACGCCTCCAGCTCCGCCTCCCCCACCACCTGGTTCGCAAATCACGGCTCTGCCAGACGCCCATAGCCATCGTAGTACCATCTCCTCGGACAACACCCCTACAGGCACCATGTCCACCGCGACAACACCGCATTCCCCGACATCCGCAGAACTCCCTTCGCACCGCTCTTCCTACAACAACAACAACGACCACTACACCGCCGCAGCCGTCGCCAACCGGGCCATCCAGCCCTACAGACACTCGGGCGGAGCATGGTCCTCGCATTCTCAGCAGCGAGGCTCGTCCTCCTCCTTCTCCGAACAAAGACAACCGCCGCCACCACGACCACTGAGTCCCCCTTCGAATCAGTCCCCAGGAAGAAGGCCGCCGCCGATCCCGGATCCGCCACCGCCAACGTCCGCATTCAGCACCGATAGTAAGACTACCGCGAGCTTGACCTCGACGGCCGGCGTACGTGCGCGGTCTCCTCCTTCTCGGTCTCGGACCGAGCGAGAGAAGCCGCGGTCGCAACTCCACTTCCCGGCGCTCTCGCTCGTGGAGAAAATGCGTGAGGGACGGCGGAATCGCGATGAGGAAGCGCGGCATGAGCGGTTGAAGCGGAGCATTCGCGTGCTGGGGCCGACGGATCCGACGGTCGTGGCGGTTTCGAATGTCGGGGGACTGAGGGGGAGGAAGGGGAGTGCGCAGGGGGAGGTGGGGCGGTTGCCCGGGTTTGTGGTTGGTGGTGTTGTTTAGTAGGAGGAATGGGGGCGAAGGTGGATGAGTTTCCGAGTTGTACTTTTCTTCTTCTTCCTTTTTACTATTCTTTTTTCTCCTGGTTCTTTCCTCTTTCTTGTTTTACTTTCGTGTATATCGTTTCGCCCATTAATTCTTAATACGCTTGTAATCGTGTTCCATCTCATTCCATTCCAGTTTTTCCCAAGCTAGATTCCCAGCTCGACATGTGCGGAGCGAAACGGGGAGGATTCGACCGAGCAAGGCGTGGCCGCGGGTATCTGCGAAGTTATAGTGGACAAGAGGGCTAGGTTAACTTAGACTAGATGGGATGAGTCAATAGGAGAGCGAATATACTCTCCACCCACTCCGAATAATCTCTAGTGTGCTGTTCTGTAACAGCGTAGTGCCGGCAATCAAGTTGAACGAGGCCTGCACTACTTAACCCAGCGTAACATCAATCCGCTCTGTGGCAACTTCTTCCCAAATGTCTTTTACAACCCTTCCAAGGGCCTTCCGATAGGCGACCCCATCCACCCACTCAACCCAAAGTACGTTGAAGAATTCATAGATCCCCTTTTGCCGCGGACAACCCTCCCGGTTCCACTCATCGAAACTCTTCTCTTCGAGAGTCTGGTTCTGCACCGACCCAGCAGAGATCTCGATGAGGTCGACCAGGCCTCTATTTTTCGTCTCCACTTCTTCGATTAGAGTTGTGGAGTCCCGAGATATGCAGTTTAGGCGTAAGACTCCGGCCCATCTTCCGTCTTCGGCCGTGAGTTCGACGGCCGGGCAGTCAGAAGCGCTACTTTGGTATGCGGAGCCGAGCTTGAGAAGAGCATGGGCCGTTGTACAATGCAGGTATCGGGCGCTGATCGGCGGGATGTGGGCGATGTGCCGGTCGCGGATAGGGACAGGGTAGCGGAAAGGGTGCGATGGATCAGAGGAGTGGTAATATAGAACTTGATCGGAGCATGCGGGATCCGCTCTGCTAGACCAGCCGTGGGGAAGAGGTTCGCTTGTAGAGTTGAGATCCGGATGCGAGAACTGAGCGTGAACACGTATTTCTTTGTGAGGAGATGTCCGACTGATAGAGTACTTCCATTTGACTGTACTGATCGTTTTCCAAGAGCATTGCTGGCCCGGGTGTTCCTCATCGTCTGGTTCAAGCAGATAATTCGCTGCGCTCCGCCAGCTGACAGAATCCATGTCCCCTGCCCAGGCAACCCATGACCATGATGGAAGAACAGCGTCAGAGATGGAGCGTTTGATGCTCTTCCGACGTTCCAGATGATGCCATGGCTGCCAGGCGAGGGTCGCATCGAAACACATTTGTGGCAGTCCGGATATGAATCCTCCAGGAAAGGTCCGGCTTAAATGAGAAAGAACACCTGCGAATGCGTCTAGGATATCCTCGGGATATGTCAGGTTCCGCAGATTGAATAGTGAAACCATACGGGCATACCGTGACATGTCTGGCCACGGCGAGGATTCAAATCCGTTCCAAGGAGCGTCATCGGATGAAGGCTTCCTTAGCAGCTCCGAGGGTAGATGGGTGATTGATTTGGCTCTCGACATATCCTGACACTTGTGCCAGGATGAGTAAAGGCATTCCCAGTTCACCGTGTCGTTGTGGAATATGACTCTGCGCTTAGAAAAGAGAAACTCCTGGAAAGTCCAGCTTCTCGAGTACCACTTTGTGCGCATGAGATGCATAGCTTGGTCGAGGAACAGTTGTTTACTGCTCATTGCGGGCGATGATGTCTGAGGGCAACCCCTAAGCATTGACTCCTCATTGTACAGTCCTCCTGATGCGTCGTCACTCTGGGCGGCAACGAGAGTGAAGTAAGCACCTGCGTAGATGTTTCCCATGGCATTCAGCTGACATTGCTTTGCTACGCTTTCATCCTGAATGATGCAAAATCGATCGCACCAAAGGTAACGTTCCCCGGCTTGGCGTACCAAGTTGATAGCATGCAGGATCGTCCGTGGGAGCGTAATAGTGCTACCATAGAGCCCGTTGGGCTGTTGCAATTGACCAATTGTCTCGTTGGTCGTGCACGAGGATGCACTTTCGCCTCCCCACACATAGCTAAGTGTGACGTATCTTGCTTCCGGAGGTGCAGGTACCAGACAGCCGTCTTCCACGTCAATCAACCATAAGGGGCCACTCCAAGGACCAGCACCTGAGTGCGCGTTCTTCCCACACCGAGCGAGGTGCAGGTCGTCGCACATCTGGAGCCATTTGCGAATCACCTGACTTAGGGAGAACGTCTCTTTAGTCCATTCGTTGCACCCTGGCGTTGTGTCCGTCTCTTTTTCGATGTATGGGATGAAGGGAACAAGATGAGAAGGCATTATCTTGTCTTTCTCTTCGGACTGCTTTTCTATTCGCTTGTGGTCCATGTTAGAGCTCTCCGGGAAGGGATATAGCTGGGTGGTCCTGCCTTTGCGTATGACCGCGAGTGAGGAAGCCTCGTCACGGCGATGACTCTGCTTAGAAGGCGTTAATACTGATGTCCTCGGAGTGATCGGATGAAGAAAAAGAAGGTGTCCCTACTTCATTGTCCTTATCGCGACGGATACGTAGAACACCCTCATGCATCACGCTTGCATACCCAATGGGCCACTCCTGAGCTTTTTGCTTATTACTGTCTCGGGATGATATTGACAATCGTCGTAATTTATCCAGCTCGTCCAGACTGACTTCATCGCTGTCGGAGGAAGATGCATCGGTAAAGACAAGGGCCACCGTGCTGTTCTGTTTCTGGGGATCTGGCGAAGCCTGGTTTGGTAACTGGGTAGCGGTCGCCGACGGAACTTTGCTCTCCAGATATGTTGGGCTTGTCGATGGGTTTCTGCAGTCATGATTGTCCTCGTCGCTGGCCCGAGGCGGAGACGATTCGCCCATGGCGGACCCAGCCTTTCCTTAGGGAAACCGCTTTCTGTCTTCCCAGACTAGGTAAACTGAGTTAGACTGGGTGAAGATACTGTTAACAGTTTTGATGCGGAGGGGAAAAGAAACTTCAAAAAACAGGACCTGTTTCATGAACAGTGGGCTGAGTTTATGTAGGCCGAGGCTGAAACTGTGAGGGCCGCTGCGTATCGCTGCTGTACGAATAGATTATAAGGTGCAGGGCTGCAGGGCAGGACGCTGCGGGGCATGCACTAGGACGATGAATATGGAGGGGCACTGGATCCCCAGCCAGTGCGACCCTTCCAGCTCATATATACAGTTGCCGTGTTAGGCCGCTGAGTGGTACCCTAAATGGTCCTGTCGAAGGTGCTAACAGTAGACCTATAGAAGCGGCGGATAGGAAGCGGTACGGCAACTTAGATGAGAGTGGACGGGGATGAAAAGAGGGTTGGTTTATTAGTTCGCCCAGTCCAAATGATTTCCAGTGCTGTCCTGGGCCACAAAACTAACGGGATTTGGAGAGCCGGCATGGGACGAGACCAAGACAAGACAACGAGGACTCCACTCCATCCCCAAGGACAACAAACCAATACGCAAAATAGATGCCATGTATTCTACAGCACAATTGGTATATGCCATGCCAGTCACAACCAAATATAAAAAGAAGTCCATCATAATTACAAAGAACCACTAATGTAACCGGCAACAGAGTAAACGCAACCCATCCCCCTTCTAGAACAGAGTATATCTCAAAACCAAATATGAAGAAGCAGAAAAAACGATGGCCGAAGCGTGATTGAATCCGTAGAGACGACAAACAGCGAGGCGGAATATAAGAGACATGAAGGCAGTCAAGCGATGAAAGACGAGCAAAGAAGAACAAGGCCAGACATGCGGGGTGAAGACGCTCCAAACAATGCAAGCATGCAATGCAGTCGGCCGTGAGAGGGAGGAAGAAGAAGCAGACGGAGAATGCGGAACCGGCGAGAGTCAAGGAGACTGTAGACGTAGGACCGAGAAGAGGGGTGTCATGCCGAAGTGCGAGACGTGAGGACGTAAAGAGAGAAGCGTGCAATGCAGTACAATGTCAATACATGGTGGCACTAATGACGACTGTTCAAGGTCACGGCCACCATCCCATGGACTTGTAACTCGCAATCACGCTCTCCACCTCCTCCTTCGTAATCTGCGGATGCGAATACCTATCAATATGTCAGCGCACCAGGTTCCCCTGAATGAAAGCTCCCGCACTCGACCACACTTACGTAAATCCTGTGACCTTTTCGAACTCGCTCCCATCCACAGACAAATCCATGTCCCTCAGGAGCTCCTTCTCCATGAATGGGCTCAGGGGCGTGCTCTGGCTGATCCCGGCCTTGTTCTGGAGATCCGCCCAGGGGTCCAGGGTCTCATCGTTGACCTCGTCGACGACGTGATCGAGGTTGAGGCGTGCGAAGGCCGAGATGAAGGTGTTGTGGAAGCCGGTGTCGATGTCGAAGATTTCGTGGATGATTTTGGCCATGTGGCCTTGTGCTGGAGGGCGGTTAGTCGATGATGTGCCTTCCCGTAGAATATCGAGAATGTCTTGGAGCCTTGGAAAAGAAGAGGACTTCCACTTACAAGTATTTCCCTTATCCGCGATGTTAAAGGTGGGCGGTGGTCTCCTCCCCGCCACCCCTTCCTTTACATACCACCCCGCGCCTGTCCACATGGCCCTCACCAGATCCTCCACATGCACCGTATTCGTCCTCAAATCCTCCTTCCACAGGAATTTCATCTCCTTGCCCAGGAACTGATATACACGGGCCATACACAACGCTGTTGCCAGGAACTTACTCGTATACGGGCCATATACATGCACCGTTCGTAGGATCAGCAGATTCAACCCCTCAATCTTGGCCAGGTCCTCCTCGGCCTGCAGTTTCCACTTCGCCAGCTTGGACCAGGGTTTCAGTTTATCTCCCTCCTTGCGGGGCACGCTGTCGGGCTTGTAGACCATGCCGGTGCTGATCTCGACATAACATTTGATCTTCCGTTTTGCGGCCTCGGCGCCCAGGGCCATGGAGAGGTTGTAGGAGCGCACCTTGTAGACCTCGTCTTCCTGGGAGTAGCGGGTTTCGCCGCCGCAGTTGAAGACGTAGTCGAACTGTTTGCCGTCTTCGCGGTCGAAGATGCGTTGCATGGACTCTTGGATGCCTGTTAGCCAGGGAAACACAAAGGAAAAAGACCACAAGGCTATCTTATAGGAGTGGGTACCCACGTTCTCGCGAGGCGTCAGCCTGCATGAAGCGCTCTTTTGAACATGCTTCCTTGAATTCCGGGGCCAGCCACGCTAGTTCTGGGAGGTGTTTGTCGACGAGGCGAAGGTAGGAGGTGAGGTTGTTTTCGTGGAGGTAGCGGGCGAGATGGCGGCCGGTATAGCCTGGAGTGAGGGGTCAGTCATGGTCAGGTTGGGGTTCGATGTTGGCCAAATATATGCGATCCAAAGCGAGATGAGACGAAAGCGACAGAAAAGTGAACGAGGAAAGAGAAATAGAAACTCGAAATCTCATATGATTGACGTACCCAAACCGCCGATAATCAGCACAGCGGGCTTTTCCTCTGCCATGACTGCTGTGAGGAGGGGGGTAGCGGAGGGATCAAACAGCCGCAAAAAGGGTAGACAACGGAGCGAGAAGCCAAAGGGTCCGGTGGAGAAGAAACCGCAGAAGAAACGAAGAGGCTATCTGGGCCAGGCAGAACTAGCAGAGGGTGTGTGAGGAGTGGGAGGAATTGTCGTTGATCTGTATCTTCCCAGGTCCTTGACTGTGGTCCCGCACGGGCAAGCCCAAAGCAACCCTGGAAGGTCTTGATGCCGCACGGGGCGGGCGGCGGGGGTAATCAATAGGTCCGTCGGCTGAGAGCGCCGCTACAGCAGGAGAGCTCGTGGGTACCAGGCGCAGGGAACGCAGGGAACGCAGAGGTGGTGCAGAGGGAATTGCAGGAGAGTGCAGAGTGCAGAGGGCGGGAGTGCGGACAGGTGCGGAGCGGAGAGGGGTGAAGCGGGAATGCGACCAAGTACAGGGGCTCGGGGCCGCACGATTGGAAAAGGCAATTTCTGGGTGGCTGCGGTGGGGCTTGAGGATGTGCCAGGATGTAATTCTGCAGGGAAGAAGATATATGTATGTATAGAAGGTAGAGAGTGTGGAAGAAGAGAGGGAGAAAGGGGGGGGGAAGGGGAGAAGAGGAAGAAGTTGGGATACAAGTACTCTCTGTACAGCGTTCGCGTTCACAGTACAAGGTGCATCTGGCGGCGTCCCCGAACTCTCCAAGAAAGAGGGAAACCTTGGAACAAGAGATGATCAGAAGACGGCAACGGCGACTTGCAAGCAGGGAAAAGGGACGGGAGTCATGGAACAGGCCTGCAAGAAGGCGCCATCTCTGGCAATTCCCGAACCCCTTCCCACGATGGTCAAGTTCACCACCTGGGCACCCTCCATCGAAAACTAGGCATGGCCCATCGCGACTTTCGCCTTTCACACGCCATCTCCGGTCGTGCGGAGTCGGACGAAACGCCCCTGCTTGCTGACTGCTGCACTCTGCTGCAGCCATGGGTTATTGCTTGCACCCTTCTCATGCGCGCCATCTCGTATCCCACACACTTGTCACTCGTTCCCAGGGGGCGCTTTTCTGCATTTCGGACAGGAGGCTCTCCTGATCGCTGGGACACGACGGTGCCCACTGTGGAGAACGCCCGCAAGGAGGGACCAAGGAGGGACCAAGGAGAACCACAACACATCGGGCCCAAGGCCCTCCCCACGGCACGCTCCCGCAGTCCTGGCCCTGGACGCTTTTACGGACCACGGTGGACAAGGCCGTGAGCGGCGACTCAGGCGAGAATTTGGTCGCCGTTAGATCGAGAAAGGAAAGGTTCCGGTTGTCCCTGACGCCATCTCTCAGGTACACAGGTACACAGGAACCGCAGGTACCGCAGGTACCACAGGTACGACCACATGTATGGTGGTGTCAGGAACGCACGCGTCATGGACGTGACCGTCGTCACCATCATCCGGTTCTACGAATTTAGGTAGGCTTGCAAATCAGATGAATCGGAATACTATCTAACAGTAATGTGCTCATGAGCCCCTCATTACCTAGGTACCCCTTCACCACCCCTCGGGGACAACATCACGCCCTCCCCTCATCCAATCTCTCCTCAGAAAGGCCCCATCTCGATTTCCCACCACCGCCCACGTTGTGATGATTCAATGATTGTGCTCGTCTCCAGCCCTGTTCTCCATCAAGACAGCACGAGGCATTCCCATACACCCATCCAATAGGACGCTGCCACCGGCGCCCCCATCACCACCCAATGTATTGGCAACCGTTTGGGTTCCCCGCGGAGGGTCGACCATGCGAACACAACACAGAAGGCGCCTCCTCCTGAACTCCTGCAAGGCGGGCCAGTTGGTGACCCTGGTGCCGTTTCTTAAGGTTTCTTTCCAAGGAGCTGGACCAGAGACGGGTGCTGCCGATGGCTGGTGGGAATAAAGAAGTAGGTTTGGCCTTGGACGTGAGGCTTGACGCCTCTGTGCCTCTGTGCTGGTGACCAGATGGTGGTGCGCTCATCTGCGACCATCTGAGCCCTCAACACCGCCATGGGCAAGTTTGTTTGATGAGATTTTTTTTCCCACACTGCCATGTTTCTTTGCTTCCCGTGCAGCGGAACTTTCTTTTCCTTCTTTTTTTTTCTTTCTTCCGTGGTATTGCCCCGGACTTCTGCTCGCCAGACCACCTTCCCGTTGCCCACACATGGCCCCCATGTTCCCCCAATCCAAATAAAAGCCTTTTATGTGTCAAACTGTTGACTTCCCCATTACGACTACTGGCTATTATTGAATAAATGCGGAGTCACCAAAAAAGGTGGGGAGCCATGCACGTTGCGTGGCTGGCTCTCAGTGCCCCCATCCGGCCCGTGATCTGTGATGTCACGCAAAACAAACTCATCGCATTCGTAACAGAATCCTACTGTCCAGGCTACCCCTGTGCATGGGAAGTGATGAGTTGAGTTTGCTCATGCAGAAGGGGTGTGTGGACGTCGAAAATTGGCACCTTCACCACAGGCGGCTGGCGGAAGCGATGAAGCCACTGCCATAGTGGAGAACTTAGATGTATGGATGCCCGCGGCAAGGCACAAACGAAAGCCATGAGGTTAAATCCAGATTCCCATTTCTATATGAGGAGTCAATCCATATGCATCCTCGTATGAGTAATGCCATGCTTCACACCCTTGCCAGAAGAGACGGGGTCAAACCCAGCCACCGCCTCCCGCTATGCATGAGAAGACTCCAGCCAATCCCAAAAAGATTTCAAGTCAAAGAAGGACAAAAATGCACGATTCCAAAATGTACACCTGGGGCACCCCTTCCACCAGCCCTGTCCTCTCACTGACGCTGTCGGCCAACCGAGAGAGTGGATTAGAACTCCCAATTCTCGTCGACCGACTTGATGGCCCAGTCGAACTTCTCGCGCAGCGTCTTGGAGAAGAAGCGCTCAATCGGGACGTTGAACTTCTTGGAGAAGACAACCGTGAGACGGGGGTCAATGTAGTTCTACGCGGAGAGTTAGCAAGACGTACATATCTACTGCATGGCAGCGAACCACTCACAATCTTCGATGTGCCCAATGCCACCTCTTTATTGCCCTCTTTGTCCTCCATCTGGATCTTCATCGTGTTGATCCGCTGCTCGAGCTTCTCGATGGCAGCCTCGAGCTTCTCAACCGTCGGGCCCTTGCCTTCCGCCTCGACCTTACCCGTCTTGTTCTCCTTCTTGTACTTGGCTGCAAGCTCATCCGCCGCCTTGAGCCGAGCCTTCAACTCCTTCTCCGGCAGCTCCTTCTCACCGTCGGCCTTGAGCTTCTCATTGTCCTTCTCGAACTTCTTGATGATCTTCTGCCTCTGCTCCTCCACAAGGCTTTCCTGGTGTTTCTGCATCCATTCGTCGTCCAGATCCTCGGGCCGTTGGAAGTACTCCGCTCCCTTCTTCTTCTTCATCTTGGGATCCACGTCGATCATCATCAGCTTGTGCCGCCACACCTGGTACCGAAGACCATTAATCTGCCATGTAGGTTAGCATCCCTCATATCACCGTCACTTATTCCTTGAGGAGAACACACCTTTTCTTGCATCTTCTCAATGGAAGTCGCATGGCTGGCAGTCACGGTACGCTTATGGTTGCAGAGAATGGCGACTTCTCGGTTCGCGTCGTTGTAATCCTTGACCTTTTCGACAATCGTGCCGGAAGATTTCATCTCCCTGAGCAGCCGCGCCATCGTCCACGACGCGTTGTACGTACGGAACACCTTGGCAGTCAGTCCGGGCATATAGCTGCTCAAATGCTTGTTCAAAGCCGACGTGGTCAGGCGGTCGAAGATGTCGTCGTCCGTGGTCTTCGGGTGCTTCTTGAAGATCTTCAGGTTCTTGAAGACCTGGGGATCGACCTCCACCTCATCGTAGTAGCGGATGCTGTCTTTACCCAAGAAGTCGAACACCACAATGTTCGGTGGCTTCAGCGTAACGTGCTGGTACTTCAGGGAGCAGCAGCCAACCGTCTCGGCCTCGTCCTCGCCTTTCTCATTGCCTGCACGGAGGGCGAGCCGGTCGATGAAATAGATGGCAGTGGCCCGCTGGCGCTCCGCCATCTTTTCCGACTTCATCTCGCGCATGTAGTCTTTGCGGATGCGGTCAATGTGCTGCTTCAGCTCGCGTGCCTTCTCGAACTTCTTGTAATCGCTCTGGCCCTTGATATCGGAATTGGCAGCAAGCATAACGTACTTGTAGGCACCGTTGATGTTTTCCTGCCACATAGCGAGCCAGGTGCCTTCCTGATCGTGCTTGACCTCCTTCCAGCGGTGGCCTGCAGGAGGCTCAGGTACTTTGGCTTCCTTGCCGATATTGATGGTGATCTGTTCCGGCATCACGCGCTTCTTGACACGACCAGTCTTTGGGTGCTCGCCACGGCCACGGAACAGACCCGGCGGTTCCACTCGGAAGTTGCCCACCTTCTGCTTGCGACCGTCCCACATGCAGTACATGTATGGCGCTTCAGCTGCCTCCTTGGCTGCCTTGAGCGCCTTCTTTTGAGCGGCAGGTAGAGCCTTCTTCTTTTCACGCTCGTCCTGGTAGTATTCGAAGATCTTGGTGAAGTCGCATTTTTCGAACTCCTTGATCTTCACGGTATTGCCTTTGGCATCTTTGCCGTGCCCGGTCTGGTCCAGGATGGTGGTGAAATCTTCAAAGAAGTTCTTGTTGAACGTCGGGTTTCCTACGTTGACCGTCGAATTCAACATGCTGCCGTAAAACGTGGCGACCTCTTCGGCATCCTTGTGGAGAGTGACCGGCACGCCGTCGTAGATCAGTTTGACGTTCTTTGGAAGACGCTCATACTCCGGCGGGAAGACGACGCCGTTGTGCTCCAAGGTAGTCCATTTTTTGGTACCATCGTGCTGGGTAGGATCCTCCCACCACCTGTACTCATCTTCCTCCTCCTCCGCCTCGCGATCCTCTTCAGTTTGCTCTGCCTTGGCCTTGACCTTGCCCTTCGTGGAAGGCGTGGCGGGCTGTGCTTTCGCCTTTGGCGTAGCTTTAGTCGGCTTCTTAGGTGCAGCTTTGGCCTTGATGGGCTCATCGGACTCGGACTCGGCTTTCTTGACACCGTTGGTGGCCTTCTTCTTCGCCGGCTGCTTCTTCTTAGCAAGAGGCTTGTCGTCTTCGCTCTCGCTCTCTGCTTTGGGCTTGCGCTTTCGGGCTGCTGCAGCCTTCTCCTTGCGAAGATGCTGAGCTTCCTTTTCGGCAGCCTTCTCGATAGCAATCTTCTCCTTGACTAGCTTCTTGGTAAGAGGAACATCGTCATCAGATGATTGACCGATCTGCTCGGGCGAGATCCTGGGCGGTTTGCGTGCCTTTAGAGGCACATCGCTCTCCGATTCCGACTCCTCTTTGGTCGGCTTGACTTTCTGCGATGTTCGGCGACGCTTACTCTGAGAGAGGGTTAGAAGGCTATACCAAATCTTGATTTGTGGAAACGCACCAGTGGCTTCTCGTCCTCCTCTGAGCTGCTCACGTCCTTGTATGATTTCCCATTCGTGAGGCTGCCTCGAGACTTTCGCTTTCCGTTCACTCCGTTGGATTGCGCCTCGTCCACGTCCATGGGTTCCATGGGGCCGTAGCGAATGGACACGCCTGGGTGTGTACGGCGGCCCGAGGGCGACTCTTTGTCTAGAGCCATGTCGACGTCCTTGCTAATATGATCTTCGGATTTGACTGTAGGAAAAAGTGGTTAGTGATCAGCGAGTGAGGGTGAAGAGAAAAAGCACTATTGCCAAGATATGCGGTGAGGTTGTGGTGGTGTGGATGTGAAGGGGTGGGTGGATAGTCGAAACCGCTAAGGACGCGATCGAGAGATGATATACGTGGAAGAGTGAGGTGAGAGCGCAAGGCAAGCGAAAGGTGTTTGTGCGAGTGCAACTGCAAACTCACCTCCATTGGAAGCTTTGACGAGCGGCTTATCATCTTCCGATGATGACATGATGGCGGTTGGGCGAGGTTGGGGTTGAAAGTTGTGGAAGAGCGCGCGACAAAGTTCAGCTTTAACTGGCGCGAAAGTGAAGGACTTAGTGGAAAAGAGACGGAGGCGGGCAGGGGACCGTAGTAATAGGGCGTCGCCTGTGCGGTGGAGAAGGCCACGCTCCACTCTATGAATGGCAAGAATTGCGGTGGTGGTGAAAGGCAAGTCAGCCGACGGGGAGAAGTGAGTGCGGGAGCGAGGAGTGAGTGAGCGAGAAGTTGAGAAGGGCAAGGAATGCGGCTGTTAAAGTGACTTGGAAGGGAGACGACCTAAAGTCGAGTCTTCCGTCAGAACCGCGGGCGCGCACAGACAATGAGATGACAAAGGGCCCCTCTACGCCTGATTCTGTCCGGTATCGTTTGTTATAAATGCCCTTTCTGGGGTTAGCGCAATCAAAATGACGACAAAGTCAAAGACCCGCCGATGATTTGCTGGCCATCGGCCTGTCTGTCTTCTGTTCTCTATGTACGTCTAGTAGATAGTGTGTAGTCTATAGAAGTCTCGCTCAGCCCGTGTGGTGAGTCCCTGTGCCTGCCACAGGCCTAGGCCGCCGCGATCATGATGCTGTGCCTGTGCCACTACCACAGTACCGCTGTCTCACGGTCCCGTCTTGCCAATGTCACCCGCGTCTGGGCCATGCTTTGAGACATGGGATGATGAGAGACTTCTGAGGTTGTTTACCTCTTGGAGCGTTGGGTTGTTGGTCATCAGTTCGGATACTTGCATACACACACAATACTTCGGGTCCTTTCTCGACCTTTTGCCAATTGGAGATGCTCGCGCCACCTGGGGACCGCCGTACCAGCACAATAGCCGAGTTCCAAGGTTCTGTAAAAACCTCGTGACTAAGCAAACCAGTGCCGGATTAGCGTGCCAAGGTGCGCAACTTTGACACCCGAAAGCTTCCCTCACTCCGTGAACAGCAGCAGCAGTCGACACCACCCTCCCCGGCTGCCATTCCCACTCCATCTCTGTTCCTCTCCCGCATCATGATGCTGTCGAGAGCTGCGCGTCCGGCTCTCAGGGCCGGCGCTGCGGCTGCCGCCCGGTACGAAGCAATCCACACACGCAGAGCCCCGTTCTTTCCATCAGTCCATTGAACCAATTGCATCGGAGACTGACTGTAAATCTGCATTTTTGTAGGCCCGCGACCCTCAATGCCACCGGTGCTGCCAATTACGCCACTCTGCGCGAGATTGAGGACCGTCTGAAGTCCATCCGCAACATCGAGAAGATCACGAAGACGATGAAAATTGTCGCTTCCACCAAGCTCACCCGCGCCCAGAGGGCCATGACCGAATCCCGGACGTACGGCCAGACCTCCAACACCGTTTTCGAGAAGGCCGAGACCAAGCCGCTGGAGGGCGAGGGCAAGAAGACCTTGTACATCGTCTGCAGCTCGGACAAGGGTCTCTGCGGTGGTATCCATTCGGGTCTGTCCAGGACAGTGAGGAAGCTTTTGATCGAGAAGCCGGATTCCGACATTGTGGTTTTGGGCGAGAAGTGCAAGGCGCAGCTCGGCCGTTCCAATGGCAAGAATATCCAGCTCAGCTTCGCTGGTGTGGGCAAGGACGTCCCCACCTTCGCCGATGCCTCTGCCATTGCCGACCAGGTCACCCTGCTCCCCACCGATTATGCCTCCATCCAGATCATCTACAACAAGTTCCTCAACGCCCAGAGCTACGAGCCCACCATCATTGAGGCTTTCTCCGAGGAGGCCATCGCCCAGTCTCGTGAGTTGCACGGATAGGAGCCCTGTATGCTTCTGGCTGACCTCTGAACTAGCCAACTTCGCTGCTTTCGAGATCGATGACGAGGTCCTTGGTAACCTCCGTGAATACGCTCTTGCCAACTCCCTCTACTGGGTATGTTCTAGAGCCCTGTCCACCAGACGGAATTGGACTAACGTGAATGTAGGCACTGGCTGAGGGCCACGCTTGCGAGCAGTCTGCCCGCCGAAACGCTATGGACGTAAGTCTGACCCAATCTCATCATGCAAGAGGCCCCATCTGACAGCATCACAGAACGCCTCCAAGAACGCCGGAGACATGATCAACAGGTTCCAGATTCTGTTCAACCGCACTCGTCAAGCCGTCATTACTGGCGAACTCGTCGAGATTATCACTGGTGCTGCCGCTTCCGAGGAGGGTTAGACAAAAGTTGGTTGATCTAGCTCTACATGTCTCAGGTGTCGACAGCATCCCACCCTTTGGGTCGTGTAGAATACGTACATGTTCTTTATAGGTTCATTTGTTAACCATCAATCTCGATATCTCGTGTATAGCGCCAGCCACATCGATCCGACCTTGACCTTGGGACTATTCGTCGTGGGTTGCTTGTAGGATGTGGCACCCGAGTGACAGAAAAGGTGTCGCGCTATCCCAACAAATCTTACAGGGTTAATTCCCTATCGACAATAACAGGGCATAGGTAGGATGCTCTCATGGACTTGTAATCTGTGACTACAGGCTATCCTACGCACTTAGAGATGTACACTTTTATAATTTACTTACGCACTGCTACCTAGGTAGCTATGAGTGGCTCCTGGGTTGTGCAACACGTTCTCGGTCACCAGCGTGTGGTAACAATGAACAATGCGCAGGGTTCCGCATTGAGGCATACCGGTAATGGCATCGATCGTGTCTGCGTCACTTGCATGTGTAAGGTTTCAGATATCTGATACCTGCATGCAATGATCCTGCTCTGTCGATGAAGTGCCCAGATGGTCTGGATATCTCGTGAGACCGTTGGAAACGGGCGCTTCAGGGCTGCATGCTCCCCTGCACCAGAGCGGAGCAAACCCGTTGAAACATTCACCGCACCGCCCGGAAGCCCCGTCGTCTCCGCTGTTGATCTGGGAACAGGATGAATTCAACCGGGCGCGATTGTTGAGTTTGTGCTGAGAAGGGATAGGCTACGACTGCATCAGGCAGGTGAGAACACGCACGCCTGTCCGTTTCGCAACTCTGAAACATATCTTGCATGCCCTTGAGACGAACGCGTTTTTTCCGCTCCCAGCCATCGTTTTCTCATTTTATTTGCAGCGGCACGCCGATGTCGTGAGACCTATAATATGATTCCTATTGTCCCGTTTTTGTTGTTGTTGTCCGTTGCTACCACGTCTATGCTTTGACTTTGGCTTCGGCTTTATATCCACGCATTGCCCGCACCACCACGATACAGCAACCGCATTGCCGAGAAGTCAGCATTGAATACACTTCATTGCCTGTTTGGCTCTGCCCTGGAATATCTGGGTTTGCGTCCTCAATTTTATTCGGCCGATCTTTCGGAGGTCTGCTCCTTCTTTTAAACCCGGCGCTTCCTGCCCAATATGGAAACCATCTCCTCTAGGACCACAAATTCAAATCATCAACACTTGCGGAACATATCAGACTGTACCTCATTGCTACAACGTAGAGCCGAGATGGAGGGCCAGACAGAGTCGAAGGGATCGAAAGAGAACCTATTTACCATCAAGGAGCTTTTCCAGTCCCGGCACTACCTTCGATGCAGTCTTACGTGCAAACGCCTCTTGAGTCGGACTAATGATGAGGTACGTGAATATCATGCGTCCTAGCACTTGACGATGCTAACCTCGTACAGACTCACCCAATCCACAGAGCATACCTGAACTTCTACTTGGCTTTGTCTCACGACACCATGGCCAGAGAAGCAGGAATGAGAAATAGACAACAGGAGCTGGATCTAGCAGAGAAACATTACCTTGCTGCTATCCACAGCTTGACGTCTCCTGGGTCTGACAACCAGGGGTTCCATCAAAGGCCTGATTCATCAGCGTCCACGGAGGGAGATGATATGCTGCGTCGACGACCATCCGATGTTCAGTCTATAGACTCGGACCACTCCGCTTCCACTTCACCAATGGACTCGTACCACGAAGACTCGGAACGAAAGAATGGGTTCAACACCTACTTTGCCCCTTCATCTCTCCCGGAACACAAGCTCTCGACCGAAGTCGTTACCTTCCTCAACATGGTACGGACCCATCTTGCAGGTGTACGCCAACTCCAACAGTCCTCTACCACCCAGCGCCTCTGCTTCTCCCCTACCCGATCGACGTCACCTACTGCTTCTCGACCCACAAGCCGGGCCTCCTCACATGACGGCAGTTCTGCGGATCAGCCTCGCTGGCGACGCGGGAGCCTTGCTGTCCGTCCACGATTCGACCCTACAAGCATCAGGAAGCTCTGCGATGAGGCTCTCGAGGAGCTGTAGTTCCGGGCATCCTGGGACGATAACCTCATGCTTCTATCTTTCACGGCTGGATTACGGCATCTACCTCGCTGGCGATACTTTTATTTCAATTCTCTTTTCTCAATTTGATACCCTGATCACACCTTTCATGTTGATCTGCTTATTTCGTTCTTGAGGAAATGTCCGAATGCCGGGAAGAATATTTGGACATTACGGTGTGAAGGTTCGCGTTCTAGTAATGCGAGCCGTAAGAGATGTACGTATATTCAAGCGGCATGAGCAATGTATAGTAGATGTAACGTAACCCATACATGGTGTATGAATGGCATTAGAGCATATCTCTGTAAATGTCGAACTCAATTGATTGCTTTTGGTCATTGTCTACATAGCAACCATGTACCATGCTCCAGTGATATCATTGACCGTTTTCCCCGTGTAGAAGGACCCCGAACGCCAGCAATGCACCGCTACTTCAGACCTTAATGTCCCCGCACAGGATTCCTAGATCCACTACTTCATCATCTCGTCCAAACCCCTCCTCACCCGCTGACACTTCACCTTCAGCAGCCGCACGCTCTCGAGGAACAAGTCGTCGCTCTCCCACTGGCCAGTGCTCTCCACCCTGAAGATGAAGTGGTCCCGCACTCGTCCCAGCCTGACTTTATCCTTGAACTCGGGATGCCTCAAGCACTCTCTGCTGACCGTATCCCGCATCGGGTCTTTAACCACCGCCTTGATCTCCCCTTCCTTTCCACTCAGCTCCGGATCCTTCTTCGCCTCGTCCGCAGTAACGCTCTCCAGGCCAATCACCCCCTTAGGAAAACATCTTGCAAACTTTTTCGCATCCGCCCCTAAGATGGGTTTTGTAATATCGATCGTCGGCAGCAGCCTATACGACGCGGTCGCCACAGGCGAAAACTTCGCATGGTCCTGTCCGATCCCTTTCATCGCATGCATCATGAGCGAAATCTCCTGGCCAGGCCTCATCTTCACGATCAAGATGTCCGGGTTCACCGCCTTGATCGGCCCGTCGGCGAACATCTCGACCTGCTTGCCCACAGCCTGCCACTTCAGGTCCCTCGCGTAGATGCTGTGATTCACGTACAACTTGTCTGGATCCGTTTCCCCCCTCGCTGCGCGCTGCAGGCCGCCCTCTTGCCACTCACACTTCACCTTCAGGTGCAGGATGGCGCAGTTGTAGTCTGAGGGGGCGCCGCTGCCTTCGTCGTCTTCGGTGGGCTTGGAGTACCATTTCATCCAGTTGAGGCCGCGACGGGAGGCTTGCAGCGGGATCAGGCCGAGGCGGTGCGCGAGGACTTCGTCCTGGATGACGGAGGTGTTTTGGTAGATGAAGACGTCTTCGATGGCGAGGGTGGGGATTTCGCTGATGAGGATGCGGCGGAAGGCGTTGGCGACGGAGGTGTCTATTCCAGTGAGGGAGAAGGAGGAGTCGTACGGTTCAGAGGTGTGGAATTGGACGTTGAAGTTCTGAGGTCGTCATTAGAGAGGCGTTTCTTCGACTTTTCGCGGACATGTTGAGGGGCTTGAAGAATGAGGTGTAATTCTGTAACGTACATCTTTGAAATAATCTAGGTTCCATTCATGGTTCTCTCCAGGCCAGTGGTACGGTAGGTCGTTGGAGGCGGCATTGCCAACCGTTTCTGGGTTGATTTCAATTCTCTGGAGAGCCGTTAGCACTCTCACTCCGAATGCTCGATCGCTAGCGCACCTTCCGCCTCTCCAGCTCTTCTTGACTCGGTACACCCATGGTGGCGGCTTTTCTCTGAAGTGTCGCAAAAAAATTGGTGGAGAGCTCTCATCATGGCAAAATAAAGTTCACCACGAAGTCAGGCTCCGCCAAGCCCGCTCGGGCCAATCAACTCGCTCGGCAGTATTCACACATCATTGCACCTCCAACAGCTCCCCTCTCCAGCCCTCCGCCCACCTCTCCGCACCCACCCCCCTCCCATTGCCGCCGCACAACGGGCTTGCTCGATCTCTCCAGGTCACAATGCCCGTCTCCTTCGCGCGTTTGGCCGGCCCCACGGCGAAGCGGCTGTGCCTAGCTCCCCGACCACAGCTTGCTACATCATCACGACCCATTGCTCGATGCATCTCGACCTCGCTCCCTCGTCATTATGCGGAAGTGGGAAGGACCCGGATGACCCTCACAGACGAGACGTTCAGCCGTCCCGTGGACGAGGGCATCAACAAGAATGAGCTGGCCAGCGACACGGGCGTGGAAGGACGCAAGATGCGACATTACACCGTGAACTTTGGACCCCAGCATCCGGCTGCCCACGGTGTGTTGCGCCTGATTCTGGAACTCAATGGCGAATTCATTGTGCGTGCGGATCCGCACGTCGGCCTGCTTCACCGCGGAACCGAGAAGCTCATCGAGTACCGGACATATCTCCAGGCCCTGCCCTATTTCGACCGATTGGACTACGTCTCCATGATGACCAATGAGCAGTGCTTCTCGCTGGCCGTGGAGAAGCTGCTGAACATTGAGATCCCGGAGCGTGCGAAGTGGATTCGGACCCTGTTTGCGGAGATTACTAGAATTTTGAATCATCTCATGTCTGTTCTTTCCCACGCCATGGACGTTGGTGCTCTGACGCCATTCCTGTGGGGTTTCGAGGAGCGTGAGAAGTTGATGGTATGCAGGCCTTTCATGGGATTGCCCCAGGGATTGCCCCAGGGAAGGAGAGAGGGATGCTAATTTGTGATGGCAGGAATTCTACGAGCGTGTCTCTGGTGCCCGTCTTCACGCTGCCTATGTCCGCCCTGGTGGCGTCAGTCAGGATATTCCCCTGGGTCTGCTCGATGATATCTATCAGTGGGCGACCCAGTTTGGTGACCGCATTGACGAAACCGAGGAGATGTTGACTGACAACCGCATCTGGATCGGCCGTACCAAGAACATTGGCAAGGTCGCTGCAGCTGATGCTATCAACTACGGTTTCAGCGGTGTCATGCTTCGCGGCTCTGGTGTGCCGTGGGATATCCGCAAGTCCCAGCCGTACGACGCATATGACCAGGTAGAGTTCGATGTCCCCGTTGGAGTCAACGGCGACTGCTACGACCGCTACCTGTGCCGTATGGAGGAGTTCCGCCAGTCCCTCCGCATCATCCACCAGTGTCTTAACAAGATGCCTGCTGGCCCCGTCAAGGTCGAGGACTACAAGATTGCTCCCCCGCCCCGCGCGGCCATGAAGGAGAACATGGAGGCGCTCATCCACCACTTCTTGCTCTTCAGCAAGGGTTACAGCGTGCCGCCTGGAGAGACGTACAGCGCGATTGAGGCGCCCAAGGGAGAGATGGGTGTGTTCCTTGTTTCGGACGGCAGCGAGAGGCCGTACCGGTGTAAGATTCGCGCGCCTGGATTCGCACATTTGGCATGCATGGACCAGATTTCAAGAGGGCACATGCTGGCTGATGCGGTCGCTATCATTGGTACTATGGACTTGGTGTTCGGTGAGGTTGACAGGTAGTGGATCTTTTGTTAGACAACATGGGGGCCGGGGATTCATGGGGGTTGGAGGGGATAGAGAGAACGCTGGAGGTGATGGTTAAAACTCCAATCAGCTGTACATACTGTACCTTAGCAATTTTTCCTTTGAGAATCAATCTACGTTTGCATGTTCATTGTGTCTGGCGCGTTGCATGGGAGGGAATTCTAGGCACTCAGGACACAGCCGCTCGATTAGAAGATATAATTTGATAGAGTGCCCAGTGGTGCCCCTCACCAAGCCAGCCACACCTTCACAGTAACGGGGAACGGCTAGGTCCAACACGCCAACTCGCCAACCAACCTATTGCTACGCCAACACAGCCACAACAAAACAATTCAATCTGGCGGCGGCACCCGGATCTCGGGGTGCCTGAGCCTGAGTCGATGCGCTGTCGTGCATGGAGGGGCGGGCTTGACCTTGCAGGGAATGGACCACTCGGGTCGTCGAGTACGTCATCTGAGGGGGTCCCACTGTCCCACTGCCAATGGTGGGATGAGGGTCCAGGCCAGCTGGGGAGTGTGTTTACTTGCTTGGACGACGACGAGGGGAGAGGGCAGTGGGTAGTGCCCCTCGTTTCTCCTTCTTTTTCAGCTTCCTGCTCCTCTTCTTCTTCTACTTCTACTTCTCTCTTTTTCCAGTTGCCAGGTACAACTTACTCGCATTTGCAAGAGGCATTGAGAGGAGTGAAAGCTTCATAGGTGGGTCTCTCTCTCTTCCATCTGCCACTATAGGACTGTGAGAAGCTTCGACATCAGGATTCTCCTGCTTTTTGCTGCCTTTAGCTGGTAGGGAATACCTTCTGACCAGCTGATGAGCTCATGTCTGCATTTCATCCTTTGGGATGACCCTGTTCTGTCTATTGCACGACCCTCTTATATACGCTCGCACCCCCTTTCCTACCCTCCATCACAACACGTTATCCAATCCATTACTGACTCCTTCTAGTCAACCATACTAGACACCAAACCTAAGCATCATGTCCTACAACCAAGGCTACGGAGACAACGAACGCCGCGGCGAGGGCGGCTACGGTGGGGGAAGCTACGGCAGGGACGAGCGCCGTGACGACTCCTATGGCAGCAATGAGCGCCGTGGAGACTCGTACGGCCGGGAGGACCGCCGTGAGGACCGTCGCGATGATAGCTACGGAGGTCAAGGAGGCGGCTATTCAGGGGGAGGAAGGGACGACAGGCAGGAGTATGGCCGTGACGAGCGTACCTCTGGCGGATATGGATCCGGGGGTCGTGAGGAGTCCCATGGAGGTGGCTACGGAGGGCGGGACGAGCGTCGTGAGGAACGTCGTGAGGAACGCCGTGAAGAACGCCGGGATGATCGACCCAGCGGAAACTATGGGGGTGGCCAGGGAGGCTATGGAGGCCGCGATGATCGCCCCAGCGGCCAATACGAATCTCAGACGTCTTCAGGCGGGTACGGCGGAGGCCGCGATGACCGCAGGGAAGACCGCCGTGAAGACCGCAAGGACGATTCCCGCTACGACAACTCTACCTACGGCGGTGGCGGTTCATCTGGCGGGAACTACTACAACCAGTCTGAACGCTTCGATGAAGACAGGCCTAGTGGCGGCCGTCAGTCCGGTGGGGGAGGTCAGTACTCGTCCACTGGCACCTCGTACGGTGGAGGAGGCGGCTACGGCGGCTCCTCTGACGACTTCTCCGGCGCGAGCCAGTATGCCAGCACTGAAGCGGGCCACGCCGGAGACTCGAATCTCTTCAGCACGGCGCTTGGCTTGCTCTCCGGCAAGAAGGATAAGCTCAAGCATGAAGACGTCGACGAGGATGATGCTGTTGAGCAGCACAAGAAGTTCTATGGTAATGGAGGCGGGCAGCAGGGGCAGGCCAGCTCGAACAACGTGGGTGCTGCAGCGGCCATGCAGGCGCTCAAGATGTTTACGGGTTCGAAAGAGGACACGGGAAAGGGGGGCCAGAACCAGTTCATTGGAATCGCAATGGCGCAGGCTGCGAAGCTGTTTGATCAGCAGAGTGCAGCCGGCAACACCGTAAGTCGGAAATCTCGTTGCGAGACGGGGCCGCTGCTAATATATGAATGTAGAAGCCCGAAGCTACCAAGCAGGACGCAGTTGCCCAGGCGGCTCAAATGGCGCTCAAGCTGTACTTGAAGTCGGAGATGGGCGGTGGCATTGGAGGCGGCTCTTCCGGTGGAAGCGGTGCCTCTGGTCTTCTTAACCTGGCCAGCAAATTCTTGTCCAAGTAATAAATGGCATAGAGAGTTCGTCTCTGCGGCTGGAGGGGAGCCTTTGGAGACAATAGTCCTGACGTGATGAAGAAAGGGGTAACTGTGAAAACACATATCGTCTGAAGTACATACGAGAATGTGATGTATTGCATATTAAAACATACCTAGGAAGAGTTGTGTCCCAGCCAGAATTTGATCACTGCTGACCAATGTTGTAACTTGAAGACGGCAACGTCTTGTCAGGATTCACATGTCTCTCGACCCAACCTTGACCCTGCACCGCCACACCCACCAGCCACTCGATAGTGTGGGGGGTGAACGAGTGACCGCACCCGGCCCGCTCGCGCTTGTGACGACGGATGCCGAGGATCAAATGCCAGCAGCGCCGGCACCGCATCCTCTCGATGGCTTCGGCGATTCAGCGACTGTACAGCACCTTCTTGCAGTCGCGTGCCCGTTACTTCCTCCCGTTTACCTTTTCCATGCCATTTGGTTGAGCGCCGTGTGACTTTGAGCGTTGTTTGCTTCGCTGGATTCCTCTGTCGTCATTGAGCGTTGTTGAGCGCGAACTCCGAGGCTCGTTTCCGAAGTGCAACAGATATTGACGACTGGGTAAAGAGGAGGAGTGAACACGGAGAGCACGTTCTGAAGCCCACATATAAACGACACTCACAATGGACCGGTTACATGCCCTCGAGGTCCGTCCTATTCTCCCTATTTGGCCCCCTCAATCCTCTCCGATCGCTCGCAATGTAGCTAACACATGCCATTGCAACACCAGGCCGCCCTCGAAAAGATCGTCCTCGACCCCAAATACCACGACATCCTCACACTCGTCAAGGGCGTACGAAATGGCATGGTCTACGGAGCCAAAGTGCGGTTCCCGCACGCTCTCGTGTAGGCTCTCCCTCCTCCGATTCACATCGGGACAGACACATAAGAATAGGGAAAACAAGAGCTAACGACAATACCCTCCCACCAGCATGATCTTCCTCTTCCGCTCGGGCACCCTCCGCCAAAAGACCCTCGCCGTCCTCCGCGCAACCAAGCAGCACGCCCGCAACCTCGGCTTCTTCGCCCTCGTCTACAAGTCCGCCATGATCTTCCTGCGTCACACGTCGCCGACGGGGAAGGAGCGCCAGTACGACTCGTTCCTCGCGGGCCTCCTGGGCGGCTACGTCGTCTTCGCCCGCGACATCCACAACCCCGTCTCCCAGCAGATCGTCATCTACGTGTTTGCCCGCGTCTGTCTGGCGCTGGCCAAGTTGGCCGTCATGCCGAAGAAGCCGCTGCATCATGGCCATAGGCATCATGGGCATGGCCCGCATCCGCACGGCGGGCTGGGCCTGATACCGAATGAGGAGCTCCGGCGCGCGGTGGTGAGGAATGGGTGGCCGGCGTTTGCAGCGTTCAGCTGGGCCGCCGTCATGTATGTGTTTAGGTGGCACCCGGAGACGGTGCAGAGTAGTTTGCGGAGTAGCATGAGCTATATGTGGGTTTCCCTTGATTTTCCCTTCCATCCCGGCTTTGTCGATGGAATTCCCACCGCAGGGAGTGCCGCAAGGACAAGATGTACTGACTGGGCGCGCAGCTACGTGCAATCCGACCACTGGGACTCCCTCCGGACGCTGATTTGGCACAACAAATGAAAGAGCCCATGGCCACGAGGACAAGAGTTTAGCACTTCCCAAAGTTTACGCATGTTCGAAAGAGGAAGGGAGGGAGGGAGCGAGGAAGGCATTGATACCATGCACGAAGCAAAGAAGAGAAGAGGAGCACACAGTCACTTCTCGTGTATATGATTGACCGACTGATTGTTTGAAGGGTTGATTGGTGATTGGAGCAACATTTTCCGTTGCCTTGGAGTGCGGCCTATCTTTGAGCGGATCGGCCATGTAGTCATGCATTTGGGGGTCTCGGCAGCGGCGGAGATAGAGCCGCATGAAACGAATATAGAAATCTTCTGCAAGCGAAAATCATTCTGGTGTTTCAGTCGAGATCACTGATATTAGCTCAGAACCCCTTTAGGCATTAGTCAGATCTGGGAATTAGCGATCCTCTCCAGGTCCCGTTCTGACCGCAGAACGGAATGGATATACAGTACATGCAGAAGCCCTTTACAAGGAGGGGGATCTGAAACGCGTCGAAAGTGCAGGGCTGGCAGTACGCAACAGTGGGGTTGCCTAACAGAGCCGGGCTGACCGAAGCCTACCTGGTCGTGGCGTACTTCCTCGTCCTCTCTGCACTATGGTGCAATATGGCGACGTCGGCCAACGTCTTGGACGCTCAACTCAGTACTCGGAATCCCGCAGGTATGGACCAATATCAATCCCGGAGAGACATTTCTACTCCGTTAAGGCGGAATATGTCTGAGTGAGAGCAGAAGGACATGCTGCGAGGAAGTCGCAGTACGGCAGGGCATACAGGACATATTGTAATAATATGCATTCGAATGTTGGCAAACAGCCCCCACGCTGGCGGTGGTCTCCGACATCGAATCGAGCCCCGTCCGCAGCTCGCCTGCAGCTGCGACGTGCAGCAGTGATGCAATGTTAGGGTCGACGCCATAGCTCCATATTGTGTACATGTGCAAACTGCAGGAAGATGAGGCAGCCAGTCAGCGCGTTTAAGAAACAGCCGCCTCCCCCTGCAGTCGAAACATGACCCGCAGCGAAGAGAACTACGATCGCCTGGTGGTTGGGGAAGGGCGTTGATGAAGAAGGAGACTGTGTCAAAGTGGAAGACGTGAGTTGGGGGATTCGCGAATGCCTACCGGATCGGGATGTGGCGCATGGAGGGGTGAATGGTAAGCTCCAACATGGTTGGGATTTGTACCACGTTGCTTACCTCTGCAGTGACCGTTGGGAGTCGTTTAGCCAGCCATGTCACTAAGCCTAGGCAAGCGGCCCTGCGCTTTCCTGCGGTACAAAGACACCGTGACTAGGAGTTGCTGCGGTTTTGTCTGTCCATCCCGTGTTCACCGGTACATTCGGTGACGGATTTGATGACACTCGCGGCACTGAATTCCTGTAATTGGCTGCGGCGGATGACAACCGTTAGTAATTGAGGGGTTGGAGAGTAGTCTTGGCTGCGGTAAGGCTCCCCGTTGGTGTTGTTCTGGTATTGTGCTGGTGAGGGATACCGGACTTTAAGGGAGGTAAGCAGCCTTACAACGAATGGCGACAGCTGTGCCATGTCCCCGTGGACGAATACCTCGTGGCATTGGCGAGCGGAACGTCCAGTTCGACACTACGTGTCATGCCATGACCTTCGGCCAGTATGCCCATGTGATGATCCACGTCGTCCCACAGCTTCTTCGAGCTCACTCACCTTAAAAGTTGCCGCGGCCCTCAGATGTGTTGTCATCCAATTCTTCCTCCCTTCTTCCCGCAAAGTCTGTTCCATTAGCGTCCTTATTTCTGTTGTCATATCATTGTACCATAAGATACCCTTCCTTCTGTGAATTCTTCCAACTGAGTGCATCTTGTCGGCTAAACGCAGCGTTGGTACACAGTGGGGAACAAAAGTGTCTGTTTGTACACCCAACATCGGAGGGATCTCAACATCTCCCACCAAGATCTTGTGTATGTGGTCCGGGCTAGGCCTTTACACATGAGCTTTGTTAACGTAAAGACTTTTCAGAAAGTGTAGTCGTCAGCTGCCAGCATGCCACATTTTCCCGAGAATAACAACGTCTTCGAGCAAGACACGGGCCTGCCGCCTGTCCTGAACCCCATATTTTGCAACTGTCGTTCGGGATGCCTCTGCAACAGGGAGTCGGAAGGAGACGGCGAAGGCGCGAACGGGGATGGAGACGGCGCCTCCACAACAGCCGTTGGGTCCGAATCCAATGGCCCTGATGTAGACCAAGACGATATCTCTTCAACAAGCTCCAACGAGGACTGTGAAGGCGTAGAGGATCCTGAAGGCGGGGCTCATGAAGTGTGCAGGCTCAGCATCGCCGAGGTGATGGAGAGAATTGTAGCGCGGCATGAGTCCCAGATGGTAGATTTTGGCCACATCGAGCAGGTGGTGGAGGTGGAGGCAGATGGGGGTGTTGCTCCAGCCGTACGACGTCCCTATTCTCCAAGTAGCTCCATGGTCAACCACGGGGGAAGCAGCGCCCCAGCCAGCAGGGTGAGCTCTGTTTGCGGCTCTCCAGGCCCGCATCTGGAGTACTGGTACGAGGTGGAGGTCACTGTGGTTCAGCTCCCTCGAGTAGCGCCAAGACAGAACTATTTCCTGGAGACGAAGCTCCCTTTGCGGTTGACACCGCAACGACGCGACTGCCGGGGGCTGGTGTCGCAGCATCTGATTCTCCACGACGGCTGATAGTGTGAGAGATCTGAGAGGGTGCTGACCATCAACATTATTGCTGCAGCGTGACGTACATGACGTGGGCGCATCTCAGAGCAGCGGCGATGGGTGACTGGGGGTGACTGGGATCTGCGTTTCGCGAAGGACGGTTGTAGGTACGGAGTACGGTTCGGGCAGTCCCGGCGGCCGCGGAGGGTGGGATTTTATAAGTTATCATAAGTTATGGTTAGTGTGATTTCGGAATACTGTATACCACTGTCGTTATCCATAGGAAGGGTGGATGTCGTTTCCAGGGCGTTCAGGACGTTCAAGTTGCAATATACTTGTTGAAACCCTATGGCCACCAACACAATTATTGACTCGGGTCCTTTGTGTGTGGCGTCCAAATTTCCCGATATGATGGTGTGTTTGTGCAGTTGTTCATCCATATCGATAGTCTAGCTGAGGTGCTGCACAGTGATGATTTGCTAATATCAAGGGACATGAAAAGTGGAATCTGGGGGATCGGAGCCGCCTTCTCAAATGGAATAGTGGCCTCTTTTTGAGTTCTCGACACGGTCGCCCGTTTAGTCAGCTGTGTTCTTTGGTCGGCTGGGCGGGTTGCGATTGCCTGTGACAGTGACATATTTCCGGCGAGTTGAGACTTGCGGCATTTTGCCCGCGTGGATGGACCTTTCCCTGGGCTGAGCGCCTCGTCGAGAGTCGGCGCAGCTGAGAACAATCAAATACCTATGTATCGAATTCAGGAGGCTTGTGAGAAATTGGGACTTGTAAATTCTGCAAACAAGAATGGTTCCTGGCGCATCCCTCCTTGAATACGAATACGCGGGAGTCGCCGTCTAGAACCAGGCACGGAGTACGGAGTACCTTAGTGGTAAGTAGTACTGCGCCCCGAAGAAGAGCCGTTTTCGCAACATCCAACATCGGCCAACTCCACGTAGATCCCACGCAACAATCCCTGGGACTTCCCTAACTTCCTCCAACATCCTCCGCACGCCCTCCGTCATCAAGACCCACTCACCGCCTGGCATCGCTCTGTCGCTCTGTGCTTGTGGCGCGGGCTAGGCCAAGGGACGTGGGCTGACTCCACACTTGCAAGGGGTGCACTGTTACCATCAACCCCCAGACCAGGACCGACCTTGCTTTTCTAGGGTTACGCCGTAGTCGAAGAGCCCAAAACACCTCCACGCCCCCTTTACCACACCATTCTATATCATTCCTCAGACACGCTTGCGTACACCCTTCGCTCCAATCGCTTCCGCTACCAGTCTTGTCTCCCACCACCTTCGCCCTGGCCGGCATTGTTCAACACAACAACACCATCTTTCAACACTGTCCACTGAGAGCGGGCCCTCAGAAGATACCACGGTGCCACTTTACTGGTTATCCCCAATCTCAGTCCACACCACGGTGTATCAGGGCAATCGGCCACTAAGCCTGCCACTCCTGGGCGGTGCGTAGTGACTACTGCCCTACCAGACGAAAAGGACCACACCCCAGTCCCTACCTCCAGTTGCTCATATGCGACCTACGCACATGCAACTCCCCCCACCGCACAGCCGAGAGCTTCACATGAAGGAACCCTTTCGTGAATGGTATCGGAAGACCTGTCACTGTTGGTGAGTGGTGAATCTCTGCATCGACGACTCAATAGTTACTGACCCTGTTCTGTGTAGAATGGTCCTCACTACCCCTTCACCCGTTTCCTCCCCAACCCCACCACGTCTTGTCTCGCCCCAGACCCCCACGCATATAACTACCTACAATACTCCACCATTGAGACCGTTCTCCTGACAGAAAGTCATACGGAAGGACCTGCAGAACAATCGTTTGGACCTCGGGATCATCTGCTTTTGCGTGCATCATTTACACATTCACTGTACGCGCACCTGCACCATTCCGATATATTCCGACAATTGCTGCCTCACATTCCGACACGGTCAGCCCGGCGAAGGTGGGAAAGCGCCCAGTATAAGGTCTTCTATGACCGCAACGCCCAGACACACACCTCGTCTTCTCGACTTCCTTCGGAGAGCCGAGGAAACCATACGTCATGGCCCCGCCAGAGGTTCATATGATGGACCTTCCAATCACCCGCCCTGCGGATACCCAACCCCATCAAAATGGTCATAGTAAACCTTTGCGCAGATTCGTTCCTGAACTGGTCGAGACAACGACGAGAACTACTCGCCGAGCACCCCCTCCCCCTCCAATCGACACGTCCCTCATGCCCGGGAAGAAGGTGGTGACCGTGCTACCAGAGGTGGACGACTCGTCAGAAAGGCCTTCACGAACTCACCGTCGCCGCCGCTCACAAGAGAAGTTTGCACAGGAATGGGATCAATGGGGTAGCAAGGCCGAGGAGGAATTCAGCAAGCACAAGCAGGATGCGGCATCCAAGCCAGAGAAGCGGCGCTCACGGGACACTGTGAGGAGACCTCGTAGAGCGAGCTTTCCCAGGACCCCGCCTCCGCCTCCCGAAAACACCCCTGCTGTGGACCTATCCCACAATCCCTTGTTTCAAGAGATCCACCGCGCAACTTCGACATCTCCAGTAGCAAGGCGAAGGCCAAGTTGGGCCAGCCTGCGCTCAAGTCACTCATTCCGCGTACCAGATCTGGATCCCATTGAATCTTCCGAGTCGGAACCAGGAAGCCCCATGTCCTTGTCCACGTCGTACTCCGCTGTCTCCAAACTTTCACATCCTTTTAGGGAAGTGAGCACCGGTCACAGCCCGGACGACCAGGCTCCCGGGCCCCTCCTAGAAATGGCCGCGAAGGCTGCTGAGCAGCAGCTAAGAGAGCAGGCCATGGCTGCATACATCAACCAGGACGAGCAGGAGCATGTCGATCATTTCATAGACAGAGAAGTAGACACCCCACCGATTGACGAGAGACCACGGCGAGAGTCATTCTGTCCAGAGAATAACTGGGAGCTGCTCGAGATGCGGCGATATCGCGAGGAGGTGGAGAGACAAAAGGAAGCCAAGAGAGAGGAGAAGAAGCGCTTGCAAGCAAAACTGAACCAGCTTGATTTCAAGAAAACTGATTGCTGGGATCACGCAATGGCTTGGCTTAAGACTCCCGTCGCGCATTTGGTGGGCACCCCAATGGACGATATCACCCTCGACCCCATGCGACGATGTGCGCGTCCTCCCATGCTGGGGTCCGACATCGACTTCCCCAGATGCAAATCACCTGAACCCGCTCGGTTTGATACGACGCAAGGATGCGATGCTGTCCGGATTGCCACCGACTACTTGTCCGAGCAGTGCTTACAGGCAGAAAAAGGGGAAGGGCTTTGGTGTGGCCAGAACATGGCCACAGACCGCCCGTCATTCTACTCCAAGGTGAACTCCGCCGCCACTAGTCGATCTCCCAGCCCTCCCGCGGGCGGATTATGGGGTGGAATGTGCTCTCGGACAGGACGGACCCCTCCACGAGGACCAACTGGCATACTGACCCCACGCATGGAGACCAATGCACCCTCACCCGCACCCTCGCCTGCTCCCACCCCCTCAAGGCACTTGATGCCACCCACTCCACCTCCAACCCATGCGGATTTCGCCTGCATCGACCAGAAACTGGCCACCGAGGCCGCCATAGACCAAGACTACGGGGACGAGTTCGTGACTCAGGTGTACAATTACCTCTCTTTAGGGTATCCTGCCATCGGACGTATGTTCGACGTGGAGTTGTCCCGGATATCGAGGATTTCTGTCCCTGACCTCCGCCAAGACGATCATCTTCCCACTACGAGAGGATACATCAGGCTTGGTGACGATGCGTGCGCGGAGTCCAATATCAAAGAAGAGACGTGCATGAGGTGGAGAGCGTTGCGAATGTATATCCGCGAGTGGGCGAGACAGCATCCGAATATGGAACGGGAGAAGTCGGGGTCTCACACCGCGGTTAGAAGGGGAAGCTGGGCGGTTTAATCAGGGACGAGTGACACTTTTTGATTTATTGACTTGTCGACTTGTCGAGCGTTCAAGCGAGCGAGCAACACTGCCGGTTTTTGGGTCTTGGGGAAGGCGTTTTCAATTTTTTTTTCTCCCATTTCGGGAATGTTCTTCGTGGTCGTTCATCTATGCATCCGTCGCTGTCCTTGCGCGATCTGAGCGCTTGGAGCGACTAGCATTTTCTGGCGTCATCATATCCGATGTATTATCAGTTTACAGATATCAAGACAATTTTGTAATTGACAATCCAAGCTTTTCAGTAGAATAACTTGTGTCTGATCTCTCCTTCAACAACGTGGGATCTGCACTTAGCTGCCACTGCACGACGTGGGATGCAGACCTCTTGAGCTTGACGTGCATTGCTTTTTTCCCTTATCGGGTACGGCTGTGCTCCCGCGTAATACTCGTACTAAAGATCTTCCAGATAATCTTTGAAACATTTGACAACAACAACACTGGCGCCCCCTGGAAATAATGCCTGCTCGACCGAGCCGTTTTCCATAGTTTTTGGATTTCACAACTTGGAATGGCGAACAACATCGCCGCTGGCTAGGCAAAGTTTGCTGACCAGATAGATATAGCGCCAAGATAACGTCGAATATCTCAGCTCTGCAATCGAGATACAGGGGCCTAGAATTGAACCGATTGACAAAAACATCAGCAGTCTGACCGATGAGCCGACATCCGAAACCTTCTTTCTCCACAGCTGCTCGAACCGTATCAAGTACAACACTGACCACCACCGTCGTCAGCCCTGCCCCTGCACACCTGCATGACGGGTACAAGATAGCAGCCCTCATCCCACGCTTGCGACTACCACCCAATAACCTCCTGCATCCCCCTCCCAAAATGCTCCAGATTTCTGCAGATCTAAGGTACAATGCCTTTCTTGGACACGGGTACATCAAGCGCGCGCCACCCGCGCAGGAACGAGCCGATCATTGCCACTGTATTGGGCGGTTCGTTGAGATAAGCCACCATATCGAGATTTGAAAGGAGCTTTCAAGTCGGCTGGAAAGAAGAGAGTTGAGGACTTCGGGTGGGAGACACTCATGGAGTGGACCGATTTTTCAGGTTCAGGGAACTGAGCCCAGCACATGCGTTGCTTATCCTTGGACGATGAAACTGCTCCGAGCAAGATGCAATCGATGAATTCGTATCTCCGGCAGGATTCCCCAGTGGGGGTTCAACGCCTTGCATGTCTGTCTACAAGCGCGGGCGAAGGAGAAATTGCTTCCTCTCCCTTTGGGCCTTCGCCATCATGCCGTTTGATATCGAGAGCTATGGCCATCCGCTCATTGCTTCTACCAGTTCTCCTACTAGTACATACATCCGTCCATGATCTCCCTCTTTTTCCCCGTCTGTGCTACTAATGCTACCTTCTCCTTGTTTTTGCTAACCTCCTCGATGTAGTCAATGATATTGATCTAGGTTCCTTCAACCACTCTCTGTGACTGAACCACAAGTCACGAATTCCGGCTCGGTGATATATGTCTCTCTGCTCTTCTCTGTCCCCACTTCTTCTCCTTCCACAATGGGCCAAGGCTTCGACCTCTCCTTCCAGCGCGAACTAGCCACCCAATCATGGACCCTCTACGGCATAGGCATGTTCGTGATCCTCCTGCGGACGTAAGTCGCCCTTTCGAACAGTGATTTCTCCTAACTCCCCATCTCTAACAAAACTAGATTCGCCCGCTACCGTCGTGTCCGCAGTATCTCGCTCCTCGCACCAGATGACTGGCTCATGATCACTCTGGTCCCGCTGTTCTACACCACGCTGATTGTCTGCTTGAATGTGATTGCTGAGGGCGGAGGGAGTAATTTGTATCCGCCGGAGGAGTTTAGCAGCTTTACTGAGCAGGAGATCAGGGAGAGGATCAAGGGGTCGAAGATTGTGGTTGTGTCCGAACAGGTGCGTGTCTTCGTATTCGTTCTTCATTCACCACTGGCCCACTTCATATACATGCAAAATTCATGACAGGGTTGGTCATACAGAGAAACCATCTTATAACTAACCCGTTCACCTCCAGGCCATGCTCAACGTCATCTGGGCCCTAAAAGCCAGCATGCTCTTCCTCTTCGCTCGCCTCTCCGCCTCCACCACCCACCTCAAGTACATCCGGTACCTCTCCATCTACGTCGCGCTGGGCTGGCTCGCCGTCGAAATCGCCTTCTTCACCGCCTGCCGCCCCTTCAAGGGCTACTGGGGAATGCCGCCGCCGGACCCGCAGTGCACGACTTTCCAGCATTATGCCATGGTGCAGGCCGTGTTTAATCTGAGCAGCGATGTGGCCATGCTGGCGATCCCCGTGCCGATGCTTTGGGGGTTGAAGCTGCCGTGGAGGCAAAAGGTCGGGCTGGGAGTGGTGTTTAGTATGGGAGTGTTCGTTGTACGTCTCCTCCTATCTCGTCCCTTCACTATTTTCTCCCGCACCTCACCATTTCCCCTTCCATTTGATCGTCTTGCACACGCCTTGACTCTCCCAAACACTCAGCTTGACGAAATCATAACCCACTAACCCCCCCACAGATCATCGCCGCCACTCTCACGAAGATCTACAACCTCTCCGACATCTACTCGACCGTCTACATGCTCTGGTACGTCCGCGAAGCCTCCGTCGCCGTCTACGTCGCCAACCTCCCCTCCATCTGGCCCCTCCTGCGCGAGCACTTCCGCTTCCTCCGCAGCCACCTCTCCTCGTACCAGAACGGCAGCAACCGCACCACCGCCCTGCCGCAACATGCACGCAGCAGGCAAACCCGACTGGAGAGTAGTAGCGTGCACAGGAGCAGTAATAGGAAGTCCAAGGTGGCGGCGACGGCTACCGTGATGGAGTTGCGCGACGATGAGATCGAGCTCGGGAAACCGAGTTTCGATAAGAGCATGGCTAGTAGTCGTAAACGGTCGAATCCGAAGCCTGGAGACGAGATTTTCGGCAGGGAGTTCCGACGTCTGGGTCTTGGGACTGGTCGGCGTAGTCTAGACAGTGATGAGAAGGTTTTGAATGAGGGGAATGCTGGGTGGGCTAAGAACGGGGGGCCGAACCTGGCAGTCCATGTCGATCAGACGATTGAGGTCACGAGAGGGAGTTGGGACGGTAGGGAGGAGGGCAAAGAGCTGGAGAGATTCAAGTGGGAGGTGGAGACGACGGCGCCGAAGGTGACAATTCAGGGGCCGTAAGGGAGGATCGGTAAGTAGCTGTGCATATTAATAATGGAATACTTGTGCTGGTGATAGGACATGTGGACTTCGCTGCTCCATGTAAATCCACCCATGATGCGGACCGACTATCGTTGGACTCCACGCATACCACGACTCACGCGATTAGTGATGACCAACCGTTTATTCTATGCAACGCGGTGTTTATTATGCCCCAAACGCATTCGAGAGATCGGACCGGACGCAAGCCGAGTCCTCTCTAAGACACACCAGAACACCATGCATGCACCACCGCCGCATCCAGCACGACGCAAACAAACAAACCACTGACAACAACCATGATGGAGCCCTTAGGTGATCCTGTCGAGTCTGGCGCGGTTCATGGCGATTTGATCATCCACCTTGTCCGTCTTGCCGATGATGCGGCCAATGTGCACGTTCTGAGTGTCGACCTCTTCGCCCACGGCGCGGCTGAGAGCATTAAGTCCTGAGGGGAAAAAGTCAGCAAAGAGCCCGATTTGAAGCAAAATAATATGACGCACTCTTAGCGGCACCGTGCAAGGCGTTCAGATTGGAATCGATCTCGTTTTCCTGATGACGCGTTAGCTGTGTCGGGTGCATACAATGGCATCTACGTGAGTCTATACCATCTCGTCGTCTTCCGAGTCCGCTTCGAACTGGTACTTGGCACGATCGTTCAGCGTAGACCGCCCAAAACCAGCACCTCCTTTCTCCTGCAACTTCTGTGCTGTGGCTTGCGCGCGAGCAGAAGATTCCCTGTGATAGTTATTAGAGACATGGTGGATAAAGCGGACGGTCTACATACCAGGCTGCTTGCCGGGTTGCATCTCTCTGAGCCCGCTCGGCTTGATGTGTCTCCATGATCTTGCGGTCACGTTCCTCGCGGCGGGACGATGCTGTGAAGGGGTTGGAGACATGGACAGCGAACATGCTCTTGTTCAGCGTCTTGAGCTCTAGTGGAAACATTAGCAAAGAACCCGGATTAGGTTACGGGAGTGTCCTTACCTCTCGCCTTCTCTTCAGCAATCCTGTTCTGGCTACTGGCGAGGTCCAAGTTCCTTTCCGTGTTGTGTATGCGCTCTCCCTGAGCACCGAGGCGGGCAAGGGTGTCGCGACCGGTTTCTTCGGCTTGTTGGGCGAGGCCTATCCGCTGTATCAGCACCAAGCAGACGTAAAGACGTTGAAAGCACTTACGCAACGCATTCCTGGTCGAGGAAACATCCTGTTGCTTGATGAACTTGATTTCGCTCTTCGTCGCGTTGATGTCTTCCTCCTCTTGCTCTAGTAAAGTGTCAGTATGCTTAAATCCGCTCGGAGAATGTAGACCTCCGCACCTTCAGCAGTGAGCTGGCGGTCACCATAGGCGCCATACCCCCCAGGGGCTTCCTCGCCATAAGCACCAGACTGCGGAGCCTGTCCTGGAACTCCGCTCTGCTGTTGTCGCTCCTGGTATCGTTGCGAGGCGTTTCCGAACAGCTCGTTGCGGCCGGCGTCCGTGCTCATGGTGTCGTTGGAGTTGGTACGTCCAAGTCCTAGCAAGCGATTAGATGTATTTCCCCCAGATTTAGGGTGGAACCATACCCCCATATCCTCCTGGCCGCCTGGGGGCCGGTTCTTGAGCCTCTGCTCCTCCTCCATACCGATCCGAGCCATACCCTCCGGCGCCGCCGTAATTCCTCCCCTGTGCACTGTATCCACCTGGTCCACGGCCGTACGGTTGGCCTGGTCCTGTCACCGCAGGGGACTTATCCCGCCAATACTGATCGTTTCTGTTTCCACCAGTGTACGGGGGTGGCGGGTTGTTATATGGGTCGGCGGCCTGAGTCGGAGCAGCATAGGGGTTCGCTGCAGGAGGTGCGCCCTTGTCCTTCTTGCGGGAGCCGAAGAGGGCAGAGCGGTTGGAGCTGTCGTCCTCATCCCTGTCTTTCTTTTTGAGTCCGAAAGGCATTTTGAAAACTGCTGAAGTCGGGGTTTAGGTAGGGGTGGTGGGAATGAAATGGATGAAGTTGGGCTGCTGGGGGCGGCTGAGGTGTGACAGATGAGATTCATAAGTAGTGCGAAATGCTTGGCGCTTCTTCCCCGCCTCTGTCCAAGCCCGGCTGCACATACACGTACAGCTGTGATTCTCGTCGATTATAATATCTTTGAAAGTGCTAAGAAGTTCGTATATGTCGAAGCATTTTTTCCATTCCAGCCCGATCTGAAACCATGAAGCCCTCGATAGAACGGCATTGAGCAAGATGCACAGTATAACAACCAGACTTAGGGCTATGGATTCCGCCAAGTCGTCCAGTTTATTTTTGAATGTTACCTATCAATAACGGGCATCCCGATGGGGTTCGACGTTTGAGAAGTAAACGCGTATGGTGGAAACAGTCCGTAAAGGATGGTGCAATAATCTGTAGACGATGAATTATAGTTCACTTTTCCCTCGAGATTTGCAGCTGTGAATTATGAGTATCAGCAGTACGGAGTGTGGTGCGTTGGGGGTTTCAGGAGATGACGAAGAAGTCGTGGCTGAGCTCACCCGCCACAGCTTGGCAGGGTCTCTTCATGCCTGGGATATAGATCCCAACGAGAGCGTTCCATGTTCGCAGCAGGCAAGACAGTGACCCAAGGGATATCACAGATCATTTCTCAATGGTTTTACCTGCACTCTTGCACGTACGACTTCTGAATTCAAAAGCCTTTTCTAGCCTGCGTTTAGAAATCGCCAAGCGGATGAACACTCGTGATGCCATGACTTCACGCCTGCGGTAGGGAACAATGAATGTTGTCTCAGAAATGGTTGGGGGTATCGATAATCTCGCCAAAAGCCTCTCACTGCTGTGGCTACGCAGAAAATATGCGGAATCTCCTCTATCCAGCTACATCTATCACGACGATTCCTCGGAACCCTGGAGCCCATCCAGAGCCTTCTTCGTCCAGATCGTACCGTTTTCTTCGGGTCCAAGTTCCTCGTCCGAAGGTAACGCCTCGTGTTCTTCTTTCGTCCATATCTCCGTCCCTTCCACCACTGGGAACGCCGTCAGAACTCTGCTGATGTCCCCCCACCATACCTCGCCAAACCGGCGGTACCAGTCAACGGTGATCTGAAGTCCTTCTTCAAAACTTGTCTTTGGATGCCAACCCAGCTTGGCGAGTTTTGACCCATCTGTCGCATATCGTTGATCGTTGAACGGCCGATCCTCGGTATGTTGTACCCATTTGTCTATCTCTTCTTCTGTCGAATGCGGAATGCCGAATGTTTCGAGGAGTCTGTGGCAGATATCCAGGTTCGAGATCTCGTCTTTGGAAGCAATATTATATATCTGACCAATGGTCCCCTTATGGAAGATGGTATCCAAGGCGTCCACGATGTCACCCGCATATAGATATCGACGCGTAGGGGAGCCATCGCCGTGAAGGAGCAGCTTGCTTCGTCGTTGTAACAGCATTATAAACTTCGGTATGATCTCTGTGTATGGTTAAAAGATGTCGCCCAAAAATAAAAGGCAGACTATTGCACGTACTCTCGGGAAATTGATGCGGACCGTAGACGTTGTTACTCCGGACGGTAATCAGGGGCAGATTGAAGCTACTCCGGAATGCGCTAACCATCATCTCAGCAGCGGCCTTGCTCGCAGCATACGGATTTGTCGGCGCAAGTAAACTGGTTTCACTAAGATCTGCCGCGCCCATGGGCACATCTCCATACACTTCGTCCGTCGAGATATGTATGAATCTGTTCACGCCATGTTGTCGCGCCCTCTCAAGCAGCACATGCGTCCCATATACGTTCGTATTCGTGAACTGGTAGGAATTCCCGAAACTCAGGTCGACATGCGATTGCGCAGCGAAGTGGAATATGGTATCGATACTGTACTTGCGCAGGACGCGCTTGACGTCGGTCGGGGAGGTAATATCGCCCTGTTCAAATGTGAAGTTCGGTCGTCCATCGAGGACGCGCGTGTTATTCAGACTGGCGCAGTAGTCCAGCTTGTCGAATGATATGACATTGTAATTGTCGGGATACGTGAGGACCAAATGGCGAACGAACCAGCATGCTCTGCATTCCTCTTAGCACTCATATAGGGTCGCACGATGACGCGTGGCATACATGAAGCCTGCCCCGCCAGTGACCAGAATGTTCCTTGCGTCGGGAAGAGGTGGGAATTTGGTGCTTCCCGTGAGGATCGGCGTTTTCTTCAGGAGGTCAGTCGTCAGGGAGAGCCGTGGGTTCAAAATGGTCGAATTTCTCCGATCTGACTCCACAGTTAGTGCTCAAACCTGAAGATGGGACTCCGATTGCGACTCACTTTGGAGACCATTGGAGGGTATTGGCCCGCTCTCGGGGCTCTCAACGGCGGACATATTTCACTTGACAACCACGCAAACCCGCCTGTAAGAGTAATATGGGTGGAATTTGCAGACGATCCATGGCTGAGGTTGGGGAACACTTTGTGCCGCCGTTGGTGGTGAGCTCAACTTGAGATGACGCCCGCTAATCCCAATGAGGGAACGCGACCGGCGACATCACCCACCGGGATGCGGATCATATGCATCACCATCCACTTCCACCTTTACAGTATGTGAACCCAACATTTGATTAACATTTCCTAAGTGAAGGTTTCACGCCCTTGGCTGACCCAACTGTCACTTATAGCCAAAAAGGACATTTCCTTTGGCGTGCGATCAAAAGATATGCGTACCTGTTCCTGTAATCGGCGAAATCCCACGTCTTGCCAATGCTCCTTGTCTGCAGGCAAGGTTATTTACAAGGTTGAAGTGGCTGGACAATAGGAAAAATAGGGATCCTGTGGTGTATTGTCCTTGAGTCTTATCCGGCCGTGAAGAAGGATACAGGGCGACTGCTAGGCACCGTATGCGTCTAGGAAGGGCACAGCGGGAAACAAGATACGAAGGAACCTAATCCAGGATATATTGAAACCCCACAACAAACGCCTTGCTCTTTATGTAAGAGACCATGCATATATAAACATAAAGCAGCTTATCTTGAACCCTTGCCAAACTTGCTCTTCTTCTTTTTGGCCCCTCCCTCGAATTTTTCTGCCTCCTTATAGGCTTCCTCGACAGCCTCGCCTGCCTTCCTCTTCTTGTCTTTATTCGTCTTGACGCTCACGGTCATGCTACTGGCGCCGCCATCTTTGGCAGCGTTGCGGATTTGCCGTTCGGCCTCAGTCCAGTCGGCGGTGCCTGTTGAGATTTCGTATCTAGGAATGCAATGTTAGAATGTAAACAGAAACTGAAGCTCAGGGATGTCTTACTTCTCCAGTGGAAGGGCATCAATAAGAGCCTTAGCTCGTTCCCTTTCCAGCCGCTGAATCTCGTCTCCCCCTTCTCTCAGTTCCTCGTCCAAGTCTTTGTCCAGGGGCTGGAACTTCTGCGGAGCTTCGCTATCACCGTTTTCCACCAGTTCCATCCGCTCAGGGAGCGTCTCCTCGACAGCGCCTTCGAGGATCGAGCGGAAAGCTGTAGAGATCTTGCGGATGACCTTGACGAACATGGCCATGACCTGGCTGGTATTCAGGCCCACCAGCTCCTTTTCCAGATCCGAAAACTCCTTATGCTGAAGACCGATAGCCAGTAGCAGCGCCCTTTGGATACCATTCATCTTGACTTGGCCTTTGAGTCTCCCTGTAAAGTATAGCATGGCGAGAGGAGGTAACATGTCAAGGATGACATGGTAGTCAAGCATGTTGTTGGCATATGAGTCGAGACGCTTGAGGTCGAAGGGGCTGAAGAGCTCGTCCAGCTCCGCTTTCGTCAAAGGCTTGGGTGCAAGGTCTTCGTCCAGCTTTGCACCAGCTGATGCGGACTCATCTATCGAGAGCGCTAGAACAGCCGGAAATTTTGCAAACTGGAAGGAGAGAAGAGAGAGGAAACGGCGCTGGAAATCCTTTGCGAAAGCAGCTACCCAGCTGCCGTCGGAGGTAGTCGTCTCCAAGGACCGCAACATGACACATGTGTGCTCGCCGGTGAGCTCATTGGGGGTTTGCCGCAAATAGACAGGTACGAAGGAAGCCCGCTTCCAGAACTTGTGAAGGGGCTGTGTGAGTCCATACGAGACGCCTACCCAGTCGAGCTGAGGAGCGCGAAGTTCCGACAACCGGGCGAAGAGAGGAGGCATGTCTTTCGCTTCTCTCACTTTCACGTCATCCTTTAGCAGTGTTGCATTCTCCAACTCAGCCTCCGTGACCCTCCTCATTGTCGGAATGTCCTGAGGCTCGCCCTCCGAGAGGCTCGCGAGCTTGCCGTCATAGTAGTCTACAAGGAGCTCAAGGGCGCGAGAGCCGTATCCCATGTTGATATAATCTGGATTTGTCGCTATCCGCACAACACGAGCACCAGACAAAGCTGCAAAGTTCTCATCCTGGAACTGCTGGGAGACGATCCATGGAATCAAATCGCCACCGGCACGCTGCCCTCGGCTGAGACTGCTTAAGACGCTTTCCCTGCTGATCTGACCTTCCAGAGCAACTTGGATAACACATAGGGGTTCAGGTAGTTTATTGTCATCCGTGACTGGCGGAACGAGGACGAATAGTTGATGTGCTGGTGCATCCGACATCAACTGCAGGTCGTTGGGAGAATTCTTATAATGGCTGGCGACGTATAAAGCCATCATCTTTTGAAGGAACTTTTCGGCAGCTGGGTTGAAGGAGAAGAGGGTATCGCGATTAACATGGAGAAGCTGGCATTCGGCGGGGTGTGGACATCCTTGGGTGTTCATCTTGGATCTTGGAAGAGTTGCGTCCAAACAGAGCAGGTCGTTCATCCATCGCTCAACTCCATCGCCTTGTGCGTATCTGATGGGCTCTGACAGCGTGATTTCGCGAAGGGACCGCCCGCCTAGAGAAGTCTCTGTTCCGTCCTTGGACTCTTTTCCCGTTGACCGGTCTATGACATGGTCGCCGCCGTTAGCGATGCGACCTCGTGACTGTTCCCTTAGTTGTTGGATAAGTTTGAGGGAGAGAGAACGTCCGGTTCCCTCGTAGCCGTTGATTGTCGATGCCATGAAGACAAGGTAAGGACCCATAAGTTTCCGGACCAGAGGCAAAGGTATGGCGGCCGCTTCATCGATGACTACTAGCTCAGCCTGTCCCAGTGTATATGCGTCTTGCGGCTGGATGTACTGTATAGTCTGCCGATGCTGCCGATGCACGTTGACTCGTACAATGGCTTTGTTGAAGTCAGGGTTCGTCGATTGCATGATGGTATAGTCCTGGTGGTCCATATATCCAAGCGCATCGAAGCCCTTGAAGACGAACTCAAAGAGGGTCTTCAAGTTCTCTGGGCTCGGGGAAGTTATGAAGATGTTGCTGTATCCATGTGCGATAGCCGCGGCGACTGCCACACCCAACGCCGCCGACTTGCCTCGACCACGCGCTGCAGTTAACGTAACTGTGCTCGACAAAGTCTTCTCAGATATTGCCTCGACGAAGGTGAGCAAAGCTTTCGCCTGGTCCACGGTCTTCGCCAACTTGATGAGATCGCCCACGGGAGGTGTATCTGCCAGGGATTCCTTTATTTCCTCGAGTTCTTTAGCCTTCGGCGTTTTGCCCTCCATCTCAGGGTCCGGGGGAGGCAACTGTTTCACATGCTTCCCTCCGGATATGGGCAAGACGTTTAGCTCATCGTCGACCACTAAACAGGATTCGCACTTTCCGAGGGACAGGATGAATCGCTCGTTAAACCGCGCAACTACATCGCTGTGCGCTTCCGTCCGATACCTCGAATGGACATCCATAGACAGCGTGTATAACTGTTTCAGACTGGTCATGCCCTTGAGTAACAGGATTACAAGGCCTCCTCCTTCCACCGTCTCCATTGTTCGCGCAAGAAGGTTGGGAGTGATTGCTTCGAAGTCTTGCAATATGCACATGCCATAAGTGTTTCCCAAAATCTTCTCGGTTTCCTTGTAGTAGACGTATCGGATGTTCTGGGTTGAGACGAATAGCTCGAACGGGTCTTCCGTATCCACATCACGAATTCCGCGCTTGATCTCGCTCTTGATTTTCTTTTCGCGCTTCTTCCGGTGGCTACGCGCTTTGCGTCAGTCGAGTCGCATCCCGCCACGGATGGAGTACTTGCCTTGAGAACCCAAGCAACTTGTTCTTATAGGCCCAAAGAACCGACTTATTCAACTTCACGTCTACGTTGAGAAGGATATGGTACAGGTTGACAATGACATCTTTCTGCCGGTCGCCGACGACTACGAAAAAGCTTCGTTTCTTCTCCTACAGAGCGTGAGTTTATGTATTCTCGGTTGAGGACTTTCGATTCGTACTTGTGCACCATTTCTGATGAGCGCTGGTATCCGCGCATCGCTATGACCTATTAGCAACAACCACAGAGGATGTTCGGTCAACCATACATTGCCTTCTTGACCATGATGAAGGTCGAAGGCTTCTGTGCCTCCTCCGCTGGTGTTTTTCGCGCCGCTGGGGTATAATTTGGGGTAAATCAGGGTCGCTGAGACTTTTACGCTACACAGAAGAACTGGTGGGCGCGAAAGGCCTACAGTGGCGTCCGATATGTATATTATGTTGGAATGGGCAACGAACACAAGCTTCGCCCAAAAATTGTGCTGGATGGCAGAATGGAAAACTGGTCGGGCCTTGGCGCTCGTTCCCGCCGACACCGCCTTCAGCCCTACGGACCCACGGACCCTGGGGAGGTTTGCACCCCTCGTCTCTTCCGACATCCTGTTGCCCTAGACACGGCACGTCAGCGACATCAAATCTAGAGAGCAGACCTTGCTTCATAGCTTTATCACATCATGCGCACTGCCAATCATGTTGCTCCAAGAGCGTTTGGTCACGAAAAAGCCTCAACCGCGTCGAATCTCAGCCTTGGAGGTCCCCGTGCATGTAATGAGGATGCAGAATTGGTGTGAAAATCGGGGAGAAACGAGCTATTTTGCTGCATACTACTACACTGTGGCTGATAAGAAAGCCCACTGTCCATCCTTCGTCGAATTTAGTGCTTGACGAGGAAGCTCGACGAGGTTGAAGATGTTCGACATATGAAAGAAGTGCCAAGACCGTGGACGGAGGAGACGAACGATTGCCAGGAGAGAAGAAAAATGCAAGAAACGAAGTGTGGTTTCTTCGGCGTATGCGCCAGTCGAAAATCCAGACGAAATGTGCCCTCAAAACCCAGTTGTCACTACTAGCATCCAAGTGGAAGGGCGCCCTGTGGACGCATATGGTCGTGGCAAGGTGACTCGGATGCAGCCTCTGCTCCTCTTCTGGCTGGAACCACCGGTTAGTTACATAGGTACTCAGGACGGCATCGATGGCAGGTCACTTACAAATTCCCGGAACGGACCAAGAACCGCGTGCTAAACCCTGGGAACCATCGCGATCGTAGCCTTCACATATAATCCGCCGTGCTCTGCCTCAATACGCCTCTTTGCGCGCCTGATTTCCTTTCTTAGAATTTTGAAGTACTTGCGAGAGCACTCCTCGTCCCCGGCTATAGACCATTTCACGGCTCGCACTCTCAGCTTGAGCCATCTCAATCTCGACCGTCCGCTAATAGCACGGCTCATCTCCTCGTACCAGTACGACTGATTGAAAGGGACCAGTAAGTCCCGGTCGGGACCCCTTGTTAGGATAGGTGGCTGGAAGGAGGTGTATTGAATAGCGGTGATCGCATCTTGCTCAATAGGCAAGCGGCTGTGGAGCCACTCATCAAAACCGTCCTTATCAAATTTTGAGACGTGGAAGACATTCGCCGAAAATGGGAGAAGAGCAGTCTCGGAATAGATCTGTCGGCAAACACGGAGCAGACTGAAACAGTTCTTGATCGGATTGCAAACCCGTGGCTTCCAGCCCTGTAATCGGTTGAGCCAAGGCCGGTCGTATGTGGTAAAGTCGAATGTCATTCCGCCCACAGCGTAGCGAAAGATCATGTTTCGTATCTCTGGTGGCAGACGCAGTAACGGCGATTGCGCATTTTCTCGAAATCTACAAGCCATTCGGTCAGCCTCGAACGCCATCACGTCCTCTTCCGGTCCTTCACACGTACAATTGGGGATATCGCCCTTTCCGTTCAATATCAAGAAGTCCATTCTCAAGTCGTCGAACCTTCCCACCGTATGCGGTCGCTTTCTTCCGTGCTCTTACCAGCGCGTTTCTCCTGCCAACTTCTTCTCGGACGTACTTTTTGCCTTCGGGTGTGAGAACCCTATCATACGGGTAACGGTGGGTGGCTTTGGAAAACGACCTCTGTGGCGTCAGCCCCATGGTCGCTCGTACTTCTTGTCGTGTCAACGGCGTGATATTTTTCGGAGCCGCTGAGAGTAGGCGATTGAGAGGGTGGTGGGTAACCTATAGATGAGGTTGTGGTAAGCGGAGGAAGCAGCGATTCGAGACAGAACTTTGATCTGTCGATATAAGCGAAGACTTGCGGTGAGTTCGTTGAGATTCACCGCTTCCCTCTCTCACTTCGGATCACGACACACTCTTTCACCAGGATCCATGCGATGTTGCCTTCCTTCAAAATGGATGGGACGATTTCCATGCAAATTATGGTCGCACACAATCAAAAAGCAAATCGAATCCATTAGATTAGTTCTACCCTATTCCTGATTTGATTCACGTCCTTCTCCACCTTTCTGCCGGTAGGGAATGCCTCCTTGGGGAATACATCCTTGGGGAAAAGTAACAAATGGTGAATCATCTAGCACTCTGGCGGGAGGGCCTCCATTCCTCCACTTCCTAGAGGAGATTCCCCCAAGCGGGACACGTTACACTCGCTATATCGGGCTCGGTCAACCCCTAGAAAATGCTGTCAGTCTGAACATGTATGTCTACTTAGGTAAGATTCATGTACTGTACATGCCATCAGCGAACTTGGATATCGATCGTGACTGTGAGGTCGGGACAATCGGTGGCGAAATGGCGCTTCAGCGCTTCAATTACTCTATCTTTGGAAATATCCCGTCCCCCTTGCAGGTGGTGAACGATGTCTACGCGGAGAACTTTGACGTTCGGGTATTCCGTGGGTCGTCGGTTGAGAACTTGCTCCACGACCCGGCGATAGCAGTGGTCAACCACCTCCCGGGTGAACGAAAGGTACTCGAATCGAAGACAAGTGATTGCCTCTCGCTCCACCGGCAGTCTGCGGGCCATCCATCTATGAAAGTAGTTCTCCCTCGCATTGCCGCGGTTAACGAAACAAAACTCTTTCGAGGAAAACGGAAGTAGGACAGTTTCCGCATAGACTTGTCGGCAGACCCTGAGAAGGCTAAGGAAGTTCCTCTTGGGGTTGGCGAGACAAGTTACATCTTTACGATGGTAGATAAGGACAAACTTGAGCGTTCTCCCGCCAACCGCATATGAGAAGATGAGATTCCGAATTTCCGGGGGGAGCCGTAACAAAGCCGAGTTGCTGTTATTGACGCTTGACACGATTGATGTAAACAGGATACAAGGTTTGCACATTTCAGGGGCTTACATTGGATGACTTTCTCTATGCCGGACGTCAAGAAGACCGTTCTCCAGCCTTCGAATCTTCCCATTTTGTGAAGACCTCTCGCCCCGTGCTTCCATCAGCGCAAACTGTTTCCGTCTTCTCTCGCCAATGAACCTCCCGACACCTCCGGCGCGAGATATCGCGCTTGCCAACGGTTCACCATACTGTCGATGCCTATGTGCCGGCATCATGGTCGGTCTATGCACAACGTGAGGAAGGTCAGGGAGGAGAATGAGCCAGCGAATTCGGTAAGGGATGAGATGGTGTGGCTGAAAGTGGATGGAAGTCAGAGGGTGCTTATTACTTAAAGGTGACCAGATGGAGGGGTAAGAAGGTAAACAAACAAACAAAGGCGTGAAGAAAATTTTCGTAGTTGCCCGATTTGGAGACCTTCACACTTGGCCCAAGCGATACAGAGCGGCGACCTAGCAACCAACTACCCCATGGAGAGCAATAGAACGTAGGAGTAGTCTCGGTATCCAAACAAGGGGTCCAATTTTCTGGATCAATGTTATTCCTAGAGGGCTATCGAGTTATTTCTAGCAAATGTCTATGTGCGAAAGTTTGGCTTCTAAGAGTGCCCGTTTTCCGGAGCCGACCAAGTGCGAAGGGATGCTCACATTGCACGTTAGGACGAAGCATAAACACGAACTAATTATACCGGCAAACTATCCTTATACTTATACTACAGGAAGTTTGCCCTTATTCCTTTGAAGATTGGGGCCCACCGCGATGGGCCGCGAAATAAAGTACTCATGAAGGAAAAGTGTAGCAGAAAGAAGTGTGTGGATGGTGCATGCAATTTGTGATTCCAATAGGACCGACAAAGAACCCACGAGTATATTCGACTTGAGCCAGCGCAAAACAGCACATGCTGTCGCATCAATGAGTAAAGCCGTGAGGGAATATGAAGATACGCCATGTGGACATAGCTACGGCTTCATTTCACCGAAAGAAGAGCTTGTATGAGAATACCTTGTATGGCCCACGAATGAAGTCCTTCTATCGGCTCCGGTGAGGAAGGGCGGGACGGTTGCTGGACAATGCCTCGGGTACTAAATCTTTAAGATGGTCAATACCAAGCTGCGTGTACAAGGGCGACCGCGTGACATACCAGTATTCAGAGATGGTGTCGAACTCGAATTTCAAGTCAGGATAGCTAGCTCCAATGCGTTGCTTGACCGCGTCGATGTGCAGTTGTGCCCCACGATGATATCTGTAATATGGAAACACCAAACACAGTACTTTGAGATTCGGAAACAATGAGACTAGTTGACCGAGTACCTCATTGAAAAGATGACGACAATATGAGTCAGGCGATGTTTTATTCCGGTCGTTGGGAGGGGAAATGAAGCGAAGCGAAGTAAGTGCCTGTCGCTCCACTGGCAGCCGGTGCTGGATCCAATCCTGAAAATTATGAATGGGGGCGCCTGACGAAGCTGTACTGGAAAAACTGAACGTATTCGCAGAGAAGGGAAATAAAGCAGTCTCAGCATAAATCTGTCTGCACACTCGTAGAAGGCTGAAGCGATTGTTTTCGAAGTTCTGAATGCAAGTAGGGTTGAAGGCGCAATCGGGATTGGCGCTGTTCCAAGGGTGGACGTGGGGGAAAATGAACGTCTTTCCGCCAATAACGTATTGGAAGATGATATTTCGAATCTCTGGTGGTAAGCGCAATAATGGCGAGTCACTGTTCTCTCGGATCCTACAAGATATTCCTCTTATTAACCTTTGCGATAAAGTCAGTAGGCAACTGCGAGCACCTACAATCTGGAATATTTTCCTTTCCTTTCAACATCGAGCAAGCCATTCTTGAGTCTTTTGACCTTTCCACCGTACGCAGTTTTCTTATTTCGTGCCTTGACGAGCGCCCTTTGTTTCGCTTTTTCCTTCCGTTCGAACTTTGCGGGACCCCCGGCCCGATAAATCGCATTTGCCAAAGGATCAGGGTAAACGTAGTACAAACACATCGTCATTTCGATTGAGCGGAGGTCGAATATGGGGTCTGGAACTGAGTGGAACGCTTGTGACCGTTGGACCGTTGGGAACCTGGACCCTTGAGAAGTGGAACGGAGGTCGAGAGGGATAGGATAGCGCCGTGACGATCTTGGGAGCAAGTAGTGGAAGAAACTTATTCAACGAATTTTCGGTCCTGTAGATGTTGATTGGGGAATAGTTGAGAAGTGTGTGAGGACGTTGAGGTTTGCGCCTCAATTTCCGGTTGTGCCAAGAAATATAGGGGCGAGCGGTGAACAAATAGAACGTTAGACGGTGAAGGTGAGAATAAGAATGACACATACTTAGTGCTCTATGTATGCAGCCGCCACCATATGAGCGCCTAGTAGGGACCTATCTGTAGTGAGTGATCGTTTCGCTTATGTTAAAATTCCAGTCAGGGCATTCCATGGCTTCGGGGTGGGCGCGCGACTTCACTTCACGCGATATTGATCCCAAAATCAAAGGCCGATCAATTGCGTTTCTCCCATGACGTCTCTGCAACTCATTGAAAACACCTTTACACCATTTTGCTGGAACTTAAAATGTCTTGACACTCTCGGGTATGCAACCATCGAGAATTAGAAATCATCGGGCAGTGTCTACAGTCACAGTTGCCCTCAATCCACTTGTATCAACATTGTTAAGCAGATGATCCTCGTATATTCTACAGACAGGCAATTGTCTGTACCGTATAATTAAGGAGCAGTAATATATATTGTCAAGTGTGTAGCCAAACACGAGCAGGCTTCCCAGGATGGAGGTAAGAGGATACAGAGGGGATGTGGAATCAGAGACGAGGAAAGAACCGGAAGATTTCTCATTATTTAAAAGTTTCAAGCTTAGGTGAAAAGTGTACATTTGCACATGTGAAAATGAATTTCATTTCTATGTATGGAAGGTCGCTGGGAAGCTCACACCACTAAGCCCGAGGAATCTATCCATGTACATGTGCTTCCAGTGTCCATCCACATTCTGACAAATCCGTCAGTTTTCCTGTCCCATATTGATGTCCCATCAGGTCTTGAAAGCTTCATGCTCCATGCCAACGGGAGATATTTGGTTGTGACCTGAGTACGGATGGTGTTCATCGACCTCTTCCCAGCCTAGGTACGGAGTCTGATGCTGGGTGTACCGTCATGGTGTTTCTCGCTGAAATCCCCAGTCCCAAATATCCGAATTCTTGTAACGGCTGGACATCGTCCCAGGTAGTCGCATGGCCCATGCGTCTCTTAGGGTAAACGGCGCAGTCATCATATGCTAGAGAACCCCTACGAGGACCATTCTATAGTCAGCGAAAAAGTAGGAATTTCTGCCTCGATGCGTTTCGTTATCTCGTTGATTTTGAGTACAGTCGGTTGATCCAGAGTTAGGTCCCCCTCATGGTTGAGCAGACAGATAACTACATGGAGGAATTCCAGGTTCGGCAACATCGAGGACTTCTGCTCGAGGATGGAGTCCGCAAACATCGAGTACGAATTGCATAATCAGGCACCGCGTAGCGTGCGCAGGAAATACTGCATGCGTGTGATAGCCTCACGTTCGACAGGAAGTCGGCGTTGCAGCCAAATCTGGAATGATATCACGGAATTGCGTAGTCTGAATGTGTTCGCCGAGAAGGGGAGGAGAGCGGTCTCTGTATATATTTGCCTGCAGACCCTTAGAATGCTAAGACGATTGGGTTCACGATTTGAAACCCATGATACCGGTCCATAGCAATATCTCGATTTCTCCGATGGATGGTGGATGAAATCACCCTCGACGGTAAACTCCCCTTCCACCACATAGGAGAAGATGATATTTCGAATCTCCGGCGGCAAGCGCAGTAGTGGTGAGCTAGCGTTCTCTCGAGTCCTAGAGATATCCTTCTCAGCATTTGCTACTCGGGGCATGCCTCTCTTAAATCATAACTTGTCTAGATGTTTCCCCTTCCGGTACAGATCAAGTAACCCATTTTCAAGGCGACTGACCTTCCCGTCATGGTTTTGCTTCTGTCGTTCCCCTTGCAATGCAGCCTGCCTGAACCACTCATCTTCGAGCCGTTTCGGGTCGGGGTCCTCGTCTCTGTGCGCACGTTTTCCATATAGTGAGCCAGCTCTCATGGCTTGTTCTCGTGTCTCGGGTTTTGTTGGAGGTGTGGAAAGAGTGTATCCAGGCAGGTGTGTCTTGACAAGCAACAACGTGGAGCTTGATGCTGAGAAATTGAAGCGGTAAAAGAGAGAGAGAGAGAGAGAGAGAGAGATCTCTATTATAAAAATCTCACTAACCAAAAAAAGAATATATTATATATATATATTATCGAAA